>OY282641.1:22392309-22524809 GCA_958299015.1 Tetanocera ferruginea
CTTTAACTTTAACTTTAACTTTAACTTTAACTTTAACTTTAACTTTAACTTTAACTTTAACTTTAACTTTAACTTTAACTTTAACTTTAACTTTAACTTTAACTTTAACTTTAACTTTAACTTTAACTTTAACTTTAACTTTAACTTTAACTTTAACTTTAACTTTAACTTTAACTTTAACTTTAACTTTAACTTTAACTTTAACTTTAACTTTAACTTTAACTTTAACTTTAACTTTAACTTTAACTTTAACTTTAACTTTAACTTTAACTTTAACTTTAACTTTAACTTTAACTTTAACTTTAACTTTAACTTTAACTTTAACTTTAACTTTAACTTTAACTTTAACTTAACTTTAACTTTAACTTTAACTTTACTTTAACTTTAACTTTAACTTTAACTTTAACTTTAACTTTAACTTTAACTTTAACTTTAACTTTAACTTTAACTTTAACTTTAACTTTAACTTGAACTTTAACTTTAACTTTAACTTGAACTTGAACTTGAACTTGAACTTGAACTTGAACTTGAACTTGAACTTGAACTTGAACTTGAACTTGAACTTGAACTTGAACTTGAACTTGAACTTGAACTTGAACTTGAACTTGAACTTGAACTTGAACTTGAACTTGAACTTGAACTTGAACTTGAACTTGAACTTGAACTTGAACTTGAACTTGAACTTGAACTTGAACTTGAACTTGAACTTGAACTTGAACTTGAACTTGAACTTGAACTTGAACTTGAACTTGAACTTGAACTTGAACTTGAACTTGAACTTGAACTTGAACTTGAACTTGAACTTGAATGAACTTGAACTTGAACTTGAACTTGAACTTGAACTTGAACTTAAACTTGAACTTGAACTTGAACTTGAACTTGAACTTGAACTTGAACTTTAACTTTAACTTTAACTTTAACTTTAACTTGAACTTGAACTTGAACTTGAACTTGAACTTGAACTTGAACTTGAACTTGAACTTGAACTTGAACTTGAACTTGAACTTGAACTTGAACTTGAACTTGAACTTGAACTTGAACTTGAACTTGAACTTGAACTTGAACTTGAACTTGAACTTGAACTTAAACTTGAACTTGAACTTGAACTTGAACTTGAACTTGAACTTGAACTTGAACTTGAACTTGAACTTGAACTTGAACTTGAACTTGAACTTGAACTTGAACTTGAACTTGAACTTGAACTTGAACTTGAACTTGAACTTGAACTTGAACTTGAACTTGAACTTGAACTTGAACTTGAACTTGAACTTGAACTTGAACTTGAACTTGAACTTGAACTTGAACTTGAACTTGAACTTGAACTTGAACTTGAACTTGAACTTGAACTTGAACTTGAACTTGAACTTGAACTTGAACTTGAACTTGAACTTGAACTTGAACTTGAACTTGAACTTGAACTTGAACTTGAACTTGAACTTGAACTTGAACTTGAATGAACTTGAACTTGAACTTGAACTTTAACTTTAACTTTAACTTTAACTTTAACTTTAACTTTAACTTTAACTTTAACTTTAACTTTAACTTTAACTTTAACTTTAACTTTAACTTTAACTTTAACTTTAACTTTAACTTTAACTTTAACTTTAACTTTAACTTTAACTTTAACTTTAACTTTAACTTTAACTTTAACTTTAACTTTAACTTTAACTTTAACTTTAACTTTAACTTGAACTTTAACTTTAACTTTAACTTGAACTTGAACTTGAACTTGAACTTGAACTTGAACTTGAACTTGAACTTGAACTTGAACTTGAACTTGAACTTGAACTTGAACTTGAACTTGAACTTGAACTTGAACTTGAACTTGAACTTGAACTTGAACTTGAACTTGAACTTGAACTTGCACTTGGACTTGGACTTCTGACTTCAACTTCGACTTCAACACTGAATGTGATTTCTACGTGTATATTAACATCGAATTTGATATTTGCATCCACTTCGACAGTGATAGAGTATGATTTCGTTTGCTTGCTTAATTTTGCATTTGGCTTTCACTTGGTTTTTGAAACTAAGTTATTGGTTTTATATTTTGTTTGTATCTTGCTTTACTTGCTTTCAATCGACTCTTCACTTAATTCTTTACTTTTTTATTTATTATGAAAAAATTTTCGCGAGAATTGTTGCCTTAAAATATAATTTATTTTGAATTGCAGGAGTGTTCAATTTTTGATGTGCAAATTTTGTACTTCCGATTCTTTGACTTCTGTGTTCTTATATTCAGAGATTTCTTTCTTTGAATTCTGTTGGTCTCGACTTTACCATTTTTAATATTTGTTCATTTAACTCTCGTTTAGAGGACTTTTCTATAAGAGCATTTATTCGATATCTGTTCTCAAGTATGAAACTTATTTTTTCATTTTCCTTCTGTTAACAGTACCTCAAGTGAAACTTGCCATCAGTCAGACTAATTAATTTAAATTGTCCTCCTTGTTTACTCTTTATGAAGTGGCACTAAAATTTACGTCGATATTGATTCCTTTTTTCTGTTCTGTCACTAAATCATCTCTAAATGAGTTCTAGTACTTGTTTTGTTATTGTCTTTTGTTTTGTGAAAAACATAGAAAATCAAAAACGTTTCAAACGCCTTTTGAGCCTCCAAGGATAATCCAATGAAAAGCTGGCACTCTATGAAGTACAAGAAGATGAAGACTGTAAAATGTCAATAAATTTTAGCTTTTGTCGAAGGACAAATGATTTTATTTCAAAAGCAGAGAAGACAAGAGCGAATGTGCGCCGCTAATGAAGCGTATAGCTTTGTATAGAGGGCGGATACGAATTCAAGCTTCAGCTAATAGCTAAGGATACAAGAGAGCTTTTTTTGAATAGTATGGCTGGGTATTTATTTGAACTGTCCATTAGCTAAGCTGATTAATTGCTAAAAGGTATTTAATTTGTGCTTTTCATTTAGAGCGCTTTTTGGTATGCTCTCTGATATGAGACTATATATTTGTATGGACGAGTATGTATGTGTATCTTATCTGTTTTATCATTTTGTAAAATTATTATTTTTTTTTTTTTTTTTTTGTTTTGGAAGTAGAAAAACGTTAATGGAATATTCAAAATGTAACATGAGCATCGACTTATTTAAATTTTTTTTTTTTTGCTTTCTTCAATAAAATATTTAATTGAATATTAGGATAAAAGCAAACTTTCGAAGAAGTTATTTAAGGCCTTAATATTAGTTTAGTAATGTTATAACGTTATCTTCCTAATATTCAAAGAGAAGAATTTAATTAAATACATACTAGCTATCAAATTGAAAACCGTTGATGATATTTTTTATTTCTCTTTTTCTTGACTAAACTTCACTTAGTTTTGGTTCTAAGTTATATTTTTTTTATCATTGCTGACATATCAGTTGTTGACTGAAAATAATTTTAGCTGTCATATAGCTCAACCATTAAATAAATCTATACGAAGTAACAACTTAATGTCAGTTTGATAGCTTTTTGCTGTGTCCAAACATATGTTTGAGCAATCATACCTTCATTCATTCTTGTCTATGATTGAAGTAAAATGTAATTGTTGCATGGTTTTGTGCAAAAAAAAAAAAAAAAAAAAAAAAACACAAATGACATCTCGATTTTTATAGAAGCTAGCTAAAAATATCATTTATCTGCAATATTTTGTACTGATATATGATTGACTCTGTGCAGTTTGACTTATAACATAACTACTTTATGAATGTTACTTAAATAACGAATAATAAAGTAAAAGTATTTATGTAGCTTTGGTGTTGAGCAAGATTTCACAAACTTTTGTATCAGTGCAAACTTTGGGAACAAGTCTGTATATATTTTAGTGAATGGTGATTAGTTCAAAAGATATTCAAATAACGTAGTTCACGTTTCCCTGGTATATATACATGAGATTCATGAATTGTTTCACTTATCTCATAAAATGTTCTTGTTCTGCTCGTATTTGTATTCGTATTTAATTCATGTTGTCCTCGTATTTTTTCATGAAATTTACGAAATTTTTTATTACTTCATGTATCTTGTACACACACTTCATAACGTTAAGCACTACGCTTATCAAATATTCATGCTTTTTCTTTTGTGTATTTTTTACATTGATATCATGAATAGGTCATAAAACTCATGTTATTGGTTACTGAACCAAAATTCATGAATGTGATTCATCCTTTTTTGGTTCGGTATATGTAGCTTATAGGAGACCTCATTACCTGAAATTTTCACCAGTTATACTATAATAATGATAAGCAATTTCTTGTGTATAACGACAACTTTTTTCTTTTTGAATCAGATGTTTATAATTTAAACAATCATGATTTAAGAGAGGTCGAAAAGTTTTCAAGAAGATGTAATAATAATTTAGGTTAAAAAACGTTTTACAGAACAGTTGATGTGGTATTTCAATAAAACAGAATGACTGGAATTCATAAAAAAAAATTTTTCCAATAGCATTTTTGGAACGCTGTCGTGAATTTTCCGAAACGACCCATAAAATGAAGAGTTAGAGAGTTTAAAAATTCTACAAAAATATTCCTCATAGTTATTTATATAAATGTTGAAAACTCATTCAATAGCTTAAATGTAAGAGTCACATCGTTTTCTATTACGCTTCAACATAAGAATTAACAAAAAGGAGGAAAATTAAAATCTGCAAAAATAAAACTCAGACGTAAACTTTCAAAACGCCGATTCAGTTATATTTTTGTTTATCCTCTCATCCTCTCTACCAGAATCCGCTGTTGATATCTTGTTTGTTTTTTTGTTTTTGATTTGGTTACACAAACATTGTATGTTTTATACAAAAAATGTGTACAATGTTAAAGTTTTGGCTTCAGTATATTTTTAATTCACAAAAGTCAACTTGTATAATTTAATAACTATTTTTTCCCCCCCCCCCTGGACTTTAATTCAGTCATATTTGTAAACATATCTGATAGTTTAAGAATCGCTGCATACAACTTATATTATATTAAGAGGTTTGGAAAAAAAAAAATTGCAATATTATTTAATGTGGTCAACCGCAGCTTTTCAGGTCAGCAAAACTTGCTCTTTGTGGGTTGTCACGTTAAAACTTTTTTATTTTATTTTTGCTTTTGTAGCGCACAGTTCAAAAGTAAAGAGATTTTAATCAAACTGAGTAGTTTTATGATATGATATATATTTATATGATGTTTTATTTTTCGATTTTGTTTTTCTAAAGGTATAGAAAAAATAGTTTTCAAACAACAGTTTTCGATGAATGTGTTTCTCTGAAGGTTATTCAATATATGACATTAGATTGGAAAATACTTGCAGAGAACTTAAGTCATATATATCAAGTTCTATAAAATAAACAATTTGTCTGGAATTAAATTTTACTGTTATTTAAATGTATCTTCTAATAGTTTTGATACGATTTTTTTTTTATATTTTGTTCGAAAAAGAAGCAAAAAGACGAAGCACACAGTGTCCACCGCGGCAATAAATCAATTTGAACCCACTTTCCGATTTTGATGATTTTGTTAAAACAGATTGTTAAAAACTATCTAAAGGTCATGTGTGGAAAATTTCATGCAAATATCTCCATTGGTTTTCTGTCCAGAGCAGCGCAAAGTTGAAGTATGTGAACAAGTGTCAAATGTGATAGTTTTCTATGTCTTATTCAAAAGCTTGCTACTTATTAAAATAGACATTAAGCATTATGTTAATAAAAAAAAAAAATTAGAAAAAAATTTGACAAGAAAAATTTTCTAACAATATATTTTTATCCAAAAAAAAATCAACATTTATGATTTTCCGTTAATATTTAAGTTGTGTGTGAAGCAGTGCAACACATGGAGACATATACCAACTTAAAGCTGAGAGTCTCAGCTAACAGAATAATAAAAAAAAACCTGCCCCAAACTGCCCGCCGCCGAAAAAACAATTAAAACTAAAAAATAACAGTGAAAAAACGCTGTTTATGCGTTATTTTACATGGGAATACAGCTCGATCATTTTTTGAAAACCCTCAAATTACAGCTGACGGAGTGAATGAGCAACTGATTCATAGGTTCAAAATTATATTGTCCACAATAAATTTTGGTCAGGCAATAGACTCTGAGAAATTTCAAATATATTGCATAGACACGGCAAAATTGTACATTGATTTGTATGGATGGTACTACATGCCCATCACAGTGCATAAATTTCTGTTACATCGTAGCAAATTGTATCTGAGGTCATTCTACCTTTAGGTAGGTTAAATATACAATTTATTTTATACATGTTAAATTAACATATGGTTTATTTTTCAAAGGAATATTATCAGAAGAAACGCAGGAAGCGAGGAACAAAGCTTATAGAAGTTATAGGCTATATCACTCGCGCAAGACTGGGCGCTACACTATTAACGAAGACATAATGCATCATTTGTTGATATTCTCCTATCCATACATCAATTCATTTAGAACGAAATGTATGCTTAAAAAATTAGATTATCACGAAGATGTGAAAAAGTTGTTAATAAATGAAATAGAGTGACACTGTAAAATATTTTTGTATTGGAGTTGTATGAAGTTGTATGGGGGGTGGAGTTTGTATGGTTTTCAAAACAGTCTTTAATAGATATTATATGCATTTTTGTATAAAATAAACATTCTAGTTACAAATTATCAGTTATATGGGAGGTGGGCGTTAAAATGGGCGAATTAACTCCATTAAAATCAGAAGCACATTTTACAATTATATTATTAATGTTTTGTGAAAATTGAGTTCATGTATTTAAAATCATGGAAGTTAGGCCACATTTACTATTGAAGTTGTATGGGAGGTGGGCGTAAAAGAGGGGGAATTTTTATAAAAAAAAAATGAAAATTTTTTAAAAATTTAAAATAAATGTGTGCAAAGTTTCATGAAGCTACGCCTCCTCCTTGATTTAAGGCCATTAAATACACCACACGGCCACTGTATTATCATGTTGCAAAAAAGACACCATCTAAGTATTGTGCATAAAAATTGTAAAATTGTCCGACACTTTGCTTCAACTTAAAAGTTTGACAACTTATATTGTGCTCTAGACTCCTCTAGACTCTATTAGTTCTGGCCTCTTAAGGTGGGACATAACATTCGCGGCAGAGAAAACAGACCTTTTTTAAAAATTCATAACTCAGTCATAAGCAAACATTTTTCTAAAAAAAATTTTTATTATTGTATAGAATTGTACAAATTACAAGAAAAATAAATTCAAAAAAATATATTTTTCACTCCAACATGGTTTTATAGAGCTCCAAACTGGCGGCAGAGAAAAAAACGGGGTCTCGTGATTGCAGCGCTGGGAGTCGCAAAAATTGTCCCATCTGGAAAAAAATGACTTTTTTTAAATCTTAACAAAATTGGTTATTGTATGAGAGGAGCTTTGTTCAAAATTTTTTTACATTTTTGGTGATGTTCCAATTTTTAAAGTGTTTTTTCGAAAGAAATATTGACTTTAAAAATAAAAAAAAAAAAATTAAAAAAAGCTCGTGTCATACGATAGCGAATCTAATTTAAATCCAATTTTTGAACACACCTTAGTTTTGATATAAAATACATACATACCAAATTTAATTTCTCTATGACACACATAACCTTATTTATTGAGTTTTAAACTTTTTGGCTTGTATGGTAGATAGGCGTGTCGTTAAGCGGATGACGTCCATTTTTCAAAACCATCTTTGCCTTGTCATAAAAAACATACGTGCCAAATTTTAGCTCTGTAGGTTAAACAAAGGCTTATTTATTGCGTTTTCAATTTTTGGGTTGTATGGGAAGTGGGCGTGTCTGTGAGCGGATGACGTCCATTTTATATAAAGCACAAACATATCAAATTTTGTTGTTGTAGACTTTTTATGAGCTGAGTTATGCAGTTTTCAATTTTCGTGTTGTATGGGAGGTAGGCGTGTCCGTGGGCGGATGATGTCCATTTTTCAAAACCATCTTTGTTTTGTTATAAAAAACATATGTGTCAAATTTGAGCTTTATAGGTTCAACAGAGGCTTATTTATTGCGTTTTCAATTTTTGGGTTGTATGGGAGGTGGGCGTGTCCGTGAGTGGATGACGTCCATTTTTCAAAGACATCGTTTTGTTAATACAAAACACATACATACCCAATTTTGTTGTTGAAGGCTAATTATGAGCTGAGTTATGCAGTTTTCAATTTTTGCGTTCTATGGGAGGTAGGGTTGTCCGTGGGCGGATTCCAAATATATTCTATATTGCAGATCCTTGGGTGCATGTGACTATGTGTACCAAGTTTCATTTAATTATCTCGACTCCTTCTTCTTCTTTTTCTTCTTATCCTGTGTTTACGGACAACACACAGACGGACGGACGGACGGACGGACATAGATAGCTCGACTCACGTGGTGACGCTGATCAAGAATATATATATTTTTCTATACCGGACTTACTTCGTTCTATACGTTACAAACGTTTGCACAAAGTTAATATACCCTCACCTTTCAGGTTTAGGGTATAATTATATAATCGATTTCAAAAACGGCCAATGTCACGTCCCCTCTTAAAGCCTTTTTGCTCTTCTTCCAAGTCATGCTATTATCTCTTTTTCCACTTAATACTATCTACACAAATTGAAAGTTTATTTAAACATTATTTTATTTTATTTCATTTTGTTTTTTGCTGCTGTTGCTTTTGTTGTTGTTGTTATTTTAGTCCGTTTTTGTTGTTATTATTTATTTATTAGTGCTGCTTAAAATTATATTGACACTTTAATCCTGGCAGCATAGCGTCTGTCATGCTGCTTCCGTTTTTGTTAACGTTAGTTCGTGCAACGCTCGCCGGCTGCTTCCTGCAGCTTTTGCAGCTTAATGTCTAACTTCGAAATTGTTTAAACTTTTTGTTTTTTTTGCTGTGTTTTTTGTCTTACTCATACTTATTCCCAAGTTTCTTTCAAATTGTTTGCTTGCCTCACTAGCTGTTTCATAATTTATAAGACAGGATTTAGGCAACAGTCACAACAGTGAGTCTTCTTTTCTTCCTCCTAACCGAACTTGTGTGACATTCTAAGAACTTGTTCGATTTCTTGATGTGGGTTGAGTTTATGTTTAATTTTTAATGGCATATAAATGGAGTTTCATTGTTGAGCTTCGCGTTGTTTTTTTGCGTTTTTTTTTGTGTTTTTTGTAGCATTAAAATAAGAGGTAAAAAATAATTTACTACTATTGATGGTTATAAAGTATGCATATTTCTTTATAAGATAAAGAATTTTAATTGCTACAACTTCTGCTGTCTGCTGGCTGAGTTGGTTACGTTAATAAATAATTGAAATTGTCAGATATGTAGTAACATTTTGTGCAGCTCCGACGCACACGTTTCATTAGAGTTTGACAATTTGATAACTTTTTTTTTTTAATTATGGCCAATATATTTTTTTCTATTTTTTAAATATTCTCTTAAATTGTGGGAACTGAAAATGTCATTTGCAAGAAATTAATTTTTATACACATTTCGATAAGATAAAAACTAATGACACTTAATTTACACTCTAAAAAGATAACAAACATAAGATGTAATCATTGGTTAAGTATTTCATTATTTAAACATAATGAGCTGATTGAAATGGTGAGGTAAGAAGAAAGTACAAAAAAGCTACAAATATTATTTTAGAGAAATATAACCTTAACGCCGTGGCGTAACTAGATGATCAAGGGCCTGTGTGCAAAATTGAAAAAGGGCCCCTTCTAGAAAAATTGAAAATGAACATCTTTAAAATAAAAGAAGTACAGAAATATAACTGTTTTTATTTTAGGTTTGGTCACTAACAAAAAATTTTTACAAATTGTTACAAATTGTTACAAATTTTTACTCGAAAAGCGTTCGCGAACTCAAAAAACTTGCAACAAGAGAGGACGAAGAGGGAATAAAAAAGTGAGAGAAAAAAAAATTGTATGCCAACTGTTCATATTGGCTAAAAATCATTCTTGAATAGGAACAGTTAGCTCCAATTACGTCATCTTGCAGTAAAACATGCGGATGTCATAATCTATAAATGTTTTAAGAAATTGTGCTACACAACTTATCGCAAGATTATCATGCCACTCAAATGAGAGTTGAGCGAGCTTTCTTATTACTCAAATATATTATTACCGTTACTTCAAATATATTATTACTCAGCGATAACCGTTCAAATCTTGCTGATGAGCTTAAAGAACAAATTTTAACAGTTAGGATTAAGTTGATTACAATTTTTAATTACCTACTTACTTTTTCTATTAATATTTATTATACCCTAAACCTGAAAGGTGAGGGTATATTAACTTTGTGCAAACGTTTTTAACGAATAGAATGAAGCGAGTCCGGTATAGAAAAGTATATATATTCTTGATCAGCGTCGCCTCCTGAGTCGAGCTATTCATGTCCGTCCGTCCGTCCGTCCGTCTGTGTGTTGTCCGTAAACACAGGGTAAGAAGAGGGAGTATAGATATTTGGATGAAACTTGGTACACATGGTCACATGCATCCAAGGATCTGCACTATTGAATATTTTTGGAATCCGCCCACGGACACGCCTACCTCCCATACAACTCAAAAAGTTTTAAACTCAATAATTAAGGTTATGATCGTCATAGAGAAATTAAATTTGGTATGTATTTATTTTATACCAAAACTAAGGTGCGTTTAAAAATTGGGAGTAATCCGTCCATGAACACGCCCACCTCCCATAGCGAAAGCACAATAAGGGCATCAACTGTGAGCTACAGGAATAAAGCTTGGTATGTGTAAATTTTTCATCAACACTTAAATGTGTATAGAATATAGTCTTCATCCGCCCACGGACACGCCCATTTTCAATAATATGATTGTATTTTGAAAAAGTAGGTTTAGGGTATTTCATAGTCGGCCTAGACCGACTTAAGACTTTCTTTTCTTGTTTTTCTATAAAGTCTGATGCGATTGGTGCCAATGAGACGAGTTTAAAATTTGTAAAGCTTATTTTACTATTTATAATAAAATCAACAAGAGTTTTACACATAAATGGAAACATCACATAAATGGAAACACCAAGTAAGCACAAAGTTTTCTATGAAAATCAGTTAGACTTCAATGGAAGTAATGGATGAAATTCGTATCAAATACGATACAGGTTACCTCACAATTTGGCGTTATTGGAGGAAGAGTAGGCTTCCGAACCAATGAAGTTCCATCTCCTCAATCCTACTGCTCTGTACCAATCCCTTCGGATATCCTACTTGGAGGATGGCCTCCTTAAATCTGACGATGAGTCTGTCATCAACGTCGTGGAGGTGAGCCTGTCTACTACCTTGATGCTGAGAGTAGCACAGATTAACCTCTCTCTCTAATGCTTTAACTCTCTCTAATTTCAGCAACAAGAATACTGTGGCCGTAAGCGTTGATATGGGCCGAACACGAACTGTGGGTCACACACGATTACGAAACCCTTCTTAAATCCAGCTTTATAGACCTAGTCTCCACAACGACAGCACAAGCCAAGGATCTTATATTCGGATGCGATGCAAACTCTCATCATGTGATCTGGGTTAGCTCAGAAACCAACAAACGGGGTGAGTCTCTTTTCGATATCATCCCTACTACTTACCTTATTATAAGTAATATAATTAATGAACCTACATTTATTATTAGTAACAGGCAGGAAGTCTTCGATATTACTCTTGCCTCTGACCATATATCAAATACGATCAAGAACTGGGGAATTTCAAAAGAACACTTCTTTTCAGATCATAGGTTTATTCTTTCTGCTCCGAGATCACACAGTTTCAGCAATCTCGAACAAGTCAACTGGTATCTCTACTTAGATACATTAAAAACAGATCACAGTAATGGACCACTATGTCTTCCTACCTGCAAAAAATCCTTAGTAGACAATCTTACTGCATCAATGAATAAAGCTCTTGATAACGCATATCCACTGAAAACACCAAAAAGGAAGAAAAAGCCCCCTTTGGTGTTTTCAAAAAAGATGGAACACTAAGCTAGAAGAGCTCCGAAACAAGAACCGAAAGCTCTTCAATAAAACAAAACCCACTGGATCCACCCTTGAGTGGTTAATCTATAAAATGGCTCTAAAAAAATACAAGAAAGAATTACGAAAAGCACAACGACGATCTTGAAGAACCTTTTGTGAAGAAATATCACAAACCTCCAAAATCGAGCTTCATGAAAAAAGAAGACAGAACGAGGGCTACGAGCAGTGAAGAATCTCTAAATCGTGTCCACAGACGGACATGTCCACAGTTGTCTGTGGTTGTTTTTCCCAACTTTATTATAAATTTGTTATCGTAGCTAGTGTTCATTCTTTCGATAAAAGTGTTCGCAAAACCTCTATATCAATGTGAATAAGTTAATCTTGAAGTATACGATAGAGCTTCTCTAGCAATTCTTTCATCGATGATTCTTTAGAAAAATGTCTTTTTTTGGTCAATAAGAGTTGTAATGAAACAAAATTTTTACAACTTTTTTAATGTCAAAATGTTGGTATGAGTAAGAAATTTAATATTTAAGCTAATGTGGGTATGCATTCCGTGATAAATAAAAATTTACAAGCAAAAAACATGTCTTTTTTACCAAAAAGCACCTTCAGGAGAAGCAAAATTGCTTGGGCAAATTTTCTTCGATTTGAAAGAAAAGTATGCAGAAATCATTGTAATGACTTCCAACAAAACGTTTTAGGCCCCGACCGGCTGACATTTTTTTTCATCCATATAAGAATGATCCGGCCTAACCTACAGAGATAAAATTTGGTATGTGTGTTTTTTTTACCAAAACTACGATGTGTTCAGAAATTTGGTGTAATCTATTCACCAACACGCCTAGCTCCCATACAACCTATAATAGCGAACATACTGTGTAAATTATTCATCAAAATTTTCATGCATATTAAATATGGGCTTCATTCGCCCACGAACACGCCCATTTTCAACACTTTAATTTTATTTTGAAAAAATTAGGTTCAGGGTATTTCATAGTCGGGCTAGACCGATTACTTCTTGTACTTTACTTGTTTATCTTCTTATATATAAAATCAAACGTTTGTCCCTCTGTCTGTCTGTCTGTTAGGCTCGCGCACCGTTCATCCGATTGAGCTGAAAGTTGGACACCGAGTACCTTTTGTAGAGAGAAAGAACATAGGTGATGTAAAAAAGTGGGCGGAAGTATGTGGGCGTGGCATTCTATATTAACTTCTAAGCGCCTGAACCGTTTTTAATATAATTTGGTATGAAGGTTCAACAGCTCCCAAAATAAAACATAGGTCATAAAAAATTCCAACGACTTCCGCAAGAGGTCGCTTTAAGTAGTGCATTGTTAAGACTCAATAACTCCTAAATGACATGACCGATTTTACTACAATTTGGTAAGTGAAATAACTTGACCCTGAAACAGAATTGAGGCTATTTAAATTTCAGAAAACTTCCGTGAGAGGGCACTTTATTCAATCAACTATGTTTGGCTCATTCACGTCAAAACGGATGAACCGATTTTGTTGAAACTTGGTAGGCATTTATATCTGTTACTGAAATAGATCCTATGCTTTTAATAGTTCCTTCGACAAAAATCAAGTAATGACCCGAAAGCAAACGAAGTCAAGACCCAAAGACGAAAGTAAAAAAGAACGAATACGTGCAGAAGCTATCTAAAGATGAAGAAAAACTAACCGAACAGTCCGACTTTCGACCTAAATCGAAGTTGAACGAAGACAATCCAAAAATCGAATCGATGCTTGTAGGATTTTTTAAAATTGTAATTTTTTTGAGATAAAATTGCATTTGTAAAAAAAAAATGTAAAGGCATTTTTCTCGACATGACTTTTCAAACTCCACTCAGAAAAAAGTTTCTCGGAATATGATAAAAAAGGCATTATATATAGAGAAAAATGGTATAGACTTTGCTCCAGAGAATACCTTTCTCTAAATGCGATTCTAAAAATGCTCTAAAAATGATTAAAAGCATCTATGAAAAAGAGAAATATATCGTTTTTAGAGAAAAATACTTTTTAGTGTTGAGAAAACATTAGTTTTTATTAAAGAACATTTTTTTTTATGGTGAATTTTTTATCACAATATAGGAGACATTTTTCATGTGCAATAAATTTTTCTCTATGAATGAGAATTTTTTTGTGCGAGAAAAATAGTTATCATTATAAGAGACATTGAAATATTTCCATTTCCTAGAAGTTAAGAAAAATTCTTGGAAAATGTGAAAATTTCTTCTAATGGAAGAAAATTTTATTTGAAAAAGAGAAAATTGCTATTATCGAAAATAGAGAAATTTTTCATCATTTTGCTCAGAAACCAGATGTCAGATCGAGACGTTGAAGATGTCATTTTCTTTTTCATCATGTCTGGCAGGTACATTTTTACGTATTTTTGACTAAACACTTTCGACGAAAGGAGGAGGCTATACCCCAAAAAACGATAATTTAAAAAATTTTTTAAATTTAATTGATAATTTAAAAAATGTTACGAATGAGAGCAGTTTTAAAAATCGTCCTTTTTCTGTGCTTGAGGCACAAACCCGAGTAACACCAGGTTACATCCGCTAGTTTTTAATATTAAACGGGACATAGGCAATACTAGTCGGCACAAAACTTGTTGGTGGAGTTCTCAACGAATTGTGAACAAAAATGTAAAAACACGCACAACGCAGTTGCTCATTAGAACCTCGATCAAAGTCTTTTTAAAGGGCTGAAATGGCCAATACGTTTTTTTCTTCTTAAAAGACCTAGAAGTATAATTCTTAGTAAAAAATAATGTACGTTACACCTGAAGATTGTAGTAAATTAAACGATTCAATGATAATAAAATTTAATTGTATTGCATTCGTTTCATCAACCATGATATATCGATTTCGCACGATACAAAAATTTTCTAAGTAACTCATAATGAGTTGTTATACACTCGTACCATGTAAGTACGACAATAAAAGAGAAAAACTGTGCAACATTTATGATATATTGTCAACAGGTTTTTATTTTCTAATTTTTATATTTTTTGCTTTTTTACTGCTATTTAACTCATTTACTGAAGTATGACAGCCATAAAGGATTTATTGACGGTAGCGTTCAGCCAAGCGTTATTGTATTAATGTGCTTTTGTTGTAAAAAAGTCAAATGTCACTTAAGTAGCTTACTTATTTTGACAACAATGGCAACTGTAACAATCATCACTTTGAGTTTTTATTTAATATTTTTTTCTCTTCAGCATTAATTATCTTGACTACAACGTGCTGCCGGGCAACGTGAAAATAAGCGCAGCAACTGTAAAGAATAAAAAAATTAGCACAATACTATTTAACTTTTTAATTTAATTAATTAAGTTGTTCAACGTGGACATTATAAAATAAATTTAATGGAATTTTCATTTGTAGTTTAGTAATTTTTTTTTTTTTTGCTTTATTCGATTTTCTATTAAAACTGGCAACCCTTAGCAACCCGCTGTGAAGTGTACTTTAAGCCGCATTTATTACCTTTTATGTATTTTTTTTTTTTTTTTTTTTTTTGCAAATATATTTAAATAAGTTTTTCAGTTTGTTTTCATATTTGCCATATTTTCATTGAAAATGCGCCCGCCAACACTTACGCAAACCGGAAATGAAATTAATTTACGTTGTTGCTGCTGCCAAAACGGAAGTGCGTTCGAAACCGATGTTTTTTAAGTGAATTTAAAATTAATAAATAAATTATAATAATTTCAACAAAATGCCACTCAATCTGGCTTAATGTCTGGCATAGCATAGGGGTGAGTGTGTAGAGACGGGGTTGAGCGAAAATTGGCAGCAATAAAAGGGAAAAATCGGAATTTCATAACGTATTCAATTGCTGAGTTTTGAGCCTTTTTTTTATCCATGGCAAATAAGAGGCCGCACTTGACTTAAAAGTTAAATGGCAGCCATGGTAAATGAAGAAATGTAGTTCATGAGCGGGTTGTGGTGAGGGGCGCAGTGAAGAGCGCGGTCTTAAAGTGTGCTGTGGCAGTATAGTTGCTTTTCTGGCTTTACCGGCTACTCTTGCGACTACTCTTCACGTTATTGTTGTTGTTGTTGTTGTTGCAACTGCTGTTGTTGCTGTTGTTGTTGGCAGCCATTCCCATTGAAGTGGGATCAACATTTGTTTGAAGTGCTTGTAATATTTTATTCATATCACTTGGGCAAATTGGGAATTTTATATGCCATTTGTTGGGTTTGGTTGTGTTGCTTCTTCTTTTTCCTCTTTTTCCTCTTCTTCTTCTTCTTCTTCTTCTTCTCTCCACCACCATGCTGTTGATGGTTCTTGAGAGAATGTTAAGCTTGTTAGCATTGAAGCAAGGTAAACGCCACAACTGCAGGAGGGTTGTTTGACTGACTGGTTTATTCACATGGTTTGGTGGGGGCTTTGGGGGTGTGTGATGTTCTTTGCAGTTAACTTACTTTTGGCAGTTTTTACTGTGTTTTTCTAATGAAAATATAAATAATTAATTTCTTTATATCGTATACCAAATTACAGAAATAAGTAAGTGATAAAAATTTTATGTGCTATACATATATTCAAGAAAGTGTTTTATTATTGTTAAATATAATATATTTTCAAGATTTTTGTAATTTGCGTTTTTTTTTTTTTCTTCATTTTTTCTATAACATTTCTTCTTTAAATAATGTACTTCAAGTTTTCTAATAAAATGTGTTGAAAGTACTTTTTTAATATTTTTTTTTTTTTTGCCTTTTTATAATCTTAATATATGTACATAAAAGACAAGCGTCCTGCTCCGTGCTCTATATCGCTCAAACTGTTATAGCTGTTAGTGCCATGCTTTTTAACATGTTCGGCCAGGACCAGAACCTGTTCTAAAAATATGCATTGGAAATCTTTGTACTTACTATGCTTTTTAAAGCCTGTTCAGTCTGGACAAGAACCTGTTCTAAAATTATACATTTGAAATCTTTGTATTTCAAGACTATCGTCATTTTTCTCAACTATTCAATACATCAAACATCATGTCTTGATATTACAGTGCTTCTTAATTACCAGAACCATTACCTCTCCGGTCTGCAATAATTACATTCAATGACGTGTGGTGTGAATTGAAATTGCTAGAATTAAATCACAATGTTCGGTCTTCTGATCCAAGTTTTAGCGATTGGCTACTCAAGTTAGGAAACGGAGATCTAACGAATGATCTCAGATTGCCTGAAGATGTCATAGAAATTCCTGATAATTTTGTTTGTAAAGATTCGCTTATTAACCCTTTCAATGGGATTGGCTAGAATAATTGTGGAACATTTTTTTGAGCTAATATGCCCATTTTTTAGGCTATAAAAAGATTAAAAAAACATCTCTCTGATTTTTTACATGAGATGCTTTGCTTTGTACAAGCCAATTATAACGCTGCATTATAACACCGCGTTACAAAAATGAGCTTTTGTTCTGTCCTTTGAACTGAAAATACCTTTTCTGAAAGAGGGTAAAAAATAAAACAACACGGGTATCGCAGTTTTTCATGTACACGTCAGATTTTTTTTTTGTTACTGTTTTAAGTTCCGTTGTGTGAAAACGTATTTCTTTATATTTTATCTAAGAAAAAATGCAGTGTTCGACTCGAAATAACTATTTTTACGTTTGTGGATTATTCGCGCCTAGTAAAAATATGCAAAATATTTTGAAAACAGTGGTTAATTTGTTTCATTATAATTCTAGACTGGTTATGTTCCTTACTTGTGGTTTACTCCTGAAGTCGTGTGCGACTATTGCTATAGAAATTTATGCAAGTTTACTGATAGAAGGTCAACAATAAAGTACGCTGTATCGACAATTTGGCTACCACGTACGGAGCACTGCAATGAATTGTGCTACTTTTGCGTAACTTATACTCACACAAAAGGATACCAATACTTTCGCTGCAACAGAATTTGCTATGCTAATGTAGAATCGGTTATTCCAGGGGTTATGTACACACCAGAAGAACGTACAGCAGCTTCATTGGAAATTTTTGATGATGTTCCCGAAATACATGAAGGAGATCCAACAGCAGTACTAACATCATTAACACTGCCATCAACATTGCTTGCATCGAATGGGAAGGGCGAGAGTCTAGAAGTATCGGAATTTGTACCAACATGAATTTGAGACTGCAGCGCTGCATTAAGTAACGCAAGCTGACTTCAACGACCTTGTACGAGGCGCTTTAATAGTGGAACATAGTGGCGGTTGTTTTTAAAATAACGGCCGCTCGTGATCGTGATAGCACTTTTCCATATGACAAATCTTTTAAATTGCACAAAGATCAGGAAAAAAACTTGGCTTATTGTTCTGATATTGATGCGATGTTTGCAGAAATCGGTTACCCTCATATTTTAGAAGAGTGACAACTTTTCATCGATGCATCAGTCAGCAGCCTTAAAGTCGTGCTGCTTCATATTGGTAACAAACATCCATTTGTTCCGCTTGCATTAGCCTCAAAGAAATATACGACGGCATGAAACTAATATTAGAGTAAATAAAATACCAAGACCACAATTGGAAAGTATGCTGCGATCTGAAATTGGTCGGATTACTCATGACTCTTAAGCGTGGATTTCCAGCCCACCAGTGCTTTTTGTGTCCACATGGGCCTGACCACATGGGAAGGTCACAAAAGGGATCAGCATTACACTGAATTTAAGTGGCAGCCGAGCACATGCTACAAATTAGGAGAAGAAAGTATAGAGCATCTACCATTGGTGCAACCATCGCAAATCATTTTGCCACCACTGCATGCAAAGATCCATGCAGGTCATTTTTAAGTAGTCATTCAGTAATTTAAT
Organism: Tetanocera ferruginea; assembly: GCA_958299015.1. Classification (NCBI taxonomy): domain Eukaryota; kingdom Metazoa; phylum Arthropoda; class Insecta; order Diptera; family Sciomyzidae; genus Tetanocera; species Tetanocera ferruginea. Next base: position 22,411,074 of record OY282641.1, read on the forward strand.
TTCTTTCCAATGATGTGTATCATTTAAGGTGTTTTTAATGGTCAGCAGATAAAAAAAAATAGTTGCAAGTGATGAATTCGCCTCAAAATTTAATGCCATTGAACAACGTGCATGAAAAGGAACAGTTGCCGTTATTGAGCAGTTTCTTGGTAAAAAACGAGCTGCCAATTATAAAAATATTGTCGAAGAAATGACTTCGGCATGTGGCGAAATGGGCGTTTTGATATCGCTAAAGATCTACTTCCTTCACAATCATTAAGATTTGTTCCCTGATGATTTAGGAGCTCATAGCGATGAGCATGGCGAAAGGTTCCACCACATTGCAGCTATTGAAAAGCGCTTTATAGCGTTACTGAGACAAATGCTTACAAACGCCAAAATAAAAGGCCAAGTTCCGATAGTAAATTTCATATCGGTTTTAATTTTTACTTACGTGAAAAAAATTAATTAAAAAAACTAGTAAGGTGTATCTTCGACTTGGCCGAAGTTAAAATACCCCCACGTCCGATTCTTAAGGGTGGAAGAATCTTAAACTGGAGAGCTTTTTGTATGAGATTTTGAGAGATTTTATTATTTTTATGTCTAAAATACATACATATCAAATTGTTTTCCTGCAGCTTAAATATAAGCCTTTTTATAAAGTTTTAAATTTTGGGGTTGTATGGGAGGTGGGCGTGTTACATTGTGTATGACGCCCATTTTTCTAACATACCTCAGTTTCGACATAGAATACATAAATACCGAGTTTCTGTCTTGTAACTTGAATATTAGCCTCTTTATAGATTTTTCAATTTGGGGGTTGTATGGGAGGTGGGCGTGTTAATCGGTAGAGGACACCCATTTTTATAACACACCTCAGTTTTGACATTAAATACACAAATACTGAGTTTCCATCTTGTAACTTTAATATTAGCCTCTTTATAGATTTTTCAATTTTGGGGTTGTATGGGAGGTGGGCGTGTTAGTGGGTGGATGACGCCCATTTTTCTAAGACATCTCAGTTTTGACATAGAATACACATATACAAAATTTCAGTATTGTAGCTTTAATATTAGCTTCTTTGTAGAGTTTTCATTATTAGGGTTGTATGGGAGGTAGGCGTGGTTTTAATCCGATCTAGCCCATTCTCGAACTTGATCTTCGCTTTTTAGAAATAAGCTTAAATATGAAGTTTCATTACGATAGCTTGAAAATTACGGCTGTAATCGTGTCGACAGACAGACGGACAGACGGACAGACGGACAGACGGACAGACGGACAGACGGACAGACAGACGGACATGGCTAAATCAACTCAGGTGGTGATGCTGATCAAGAATATATATACTTTTCTATACCTACCACGCCTCCTTATGGGCGTTACACACGTCGTGACAAAATTAATATACCCCTTACGCAGTACGCGTGGGGGTATAATAAAAGCCGTAACCGGAAAAAAATGGATTTCTGAAATCACGGCATAAAATATTTAGGTATTAACAAGATAAGGGAAAAAATTCGGTTTTTTAACAAACTGAAACTGGTACAAAAAACCGATACCTATTTTGAAACCAGATTATCATTATACTTTTAGAAATTTTCCTACAAATATATGGAGCCATTTCAAAAGAGAACTTTAAACATAAAAAAAATCCTGACGTGCACATGAAAATCGACGATACACGTGTATTTTTATTTTTTCTCCCCTTTCCGAAAAAGTATATTTGGTTAATACGACGCAGTGTAATTATAAAAAATGTTAGGCTTCTGTTGGGCATAAAGTCATAAATCTAACTAAGTTAAACGTCATATATCTCTCTAAAATTATTTTTGTCATGTTGGCACAACTTCCTTTCATAGTACCAACCTATTTAATTTTAGAAAAGACGTTGGAAAATAAAAAAAAAATTATTTTAGGTCTCTTTAATGGAACGCGATTAGTTGTGAAAAATCTTAAAACTAAATTATTCATCGCACAGATATTGACAGGTACTGGCGAACATGAACAAGTTTTCATACCTAGAATTGATTTTGCCCCGACAAACACAAATTTGCCTTTCACTCTCCGGCGGCGACAATTTCCCGTTAAACTGGCATTTTCAATAACCGTAATTTGTTTTTCTGTGGCGACCGTGGCATGCAGGTTAAGTGTGTGGCTTAGCATGCTCGAGAGCCCGGGTTCGATCCCTAGCCGTGGCGAAAAGTTTTTTCAATAAAAAATTTTTCTGACCGGTCACCACCTCTCTGCAGACAATGGCAAACCTCAGAGAGTAAATAATGCCATGTAAAGCTTCTTGAGAACAAAAACTTTAGCCGTTCGGAGTCGGCATAAAACATGTAGGTCCAGTTCTCGGTCAATTGTGTGCAAACATTTAATAACACACACAACACAATTGATCATAAGAAGCTCGGTCAAAGTCCTTTCAAGGGCTGAAATGGCCAATTTGTTTTTTTTTTTTTTTTAATTTGTTTTTCTAAAATAACCGGTATTAAGTCATGGGCAGCTTTTTTGTAGCCACGTCTAGAGTTCAGCTGGCTGATGATGTAAAACTAAGCATTGTAGATGGCAAGGAACAAGGTGAATTGGTTAAAAATTCTAAAAAAATTTTACTATAACTGTTGTATATTGCATTTTGCACTTTTACACTAGTTATAAATAATAGTCGATGCACTCTGTTTCAGCACTCTGATTAAATAAAAAAAAATATCAAAATTGGTTGAGAAGCACGGGAGAAAATGATTTTATACTGTTCCCTACGCCTATTTATATAAACTAGTATCGCCTGGGGTCGAAATTCGACCAATTTATTGATTGCCTATTTATAAATATATGCGAGATGATCAAAATAAGTTCGAGGCTATAACTTTTCATTGATTGGAGATATTAAACTATTTTCTTCAGAAAAATTATTTATTTATTTGATTATTTCTTTCAAAAACAGAAAAACAACATTTTAAAAAAATTTAATTTTATCAAAAAAATAATAGGGGGTAGCCTTGATTTTTTGATGGCACGGACAGTTTATTTATTTAGTGTCAAGACAAAATAAATTCACCTTAAATTCGGTATAGACTTTGAAAGAAAATCAAAAATGCAATTTTGAGTTTTTGTTTTTTTACAACAAAAATCATTTTTACCTCATATTTTTAGAATAAATCAAATTTTATGGTCTTTTTTTAAAATGAATAATTTAAATATAAACAAACAAAAAAACGGTTTTATTTTTAAAAGTTTTTTTAAGTTAACTGATAAGACTTAAATACAAAAAAGAAATAAATAAAATCTATTCACAGATGGCGGAGATATTGGCTTCCCAATTTAGAACATTCAATTTGAGACAGTTTTTTTCTCTCTCTTGGCTTTGGTTGAAACACACGCTAAATAACTAACGACAATATTAAGAAAATTCATTAAAAATACTTTTGGTTAGAATTTTTCTGTAATTTTTAACACATTTAAAAGAAAATTTATCAAACTTTAAGAAAAAATGAAAAAATTTAAAAACCGTTAAAATCCGACCAAGATATTCACATGGAAAGTCAAATTTTTGAGTTCAAAACACATTTTTTAACAAATTTAACAATTGATGAATGCATAAAACTACAATTTTTTAAGAAATTGTTACTTTTAAAAAAAATTCAAATTCGAGCGACTTAAGAACTCTCCTACAACCAAATTTCATATCAATCAAAGAGCAGATTTTTTTCTCAAAAATTTAATTTCTCTCTTAGAAGGTTGGGAACCCCCTCTATCAGATATATTATTTATATATACATTCTGCACATCTGGGCAACAAAACCTTTCAAATGATATAAGTTTCAATTGTTTTGAGTTTTAATTAATACCAAAAAAGCGTACGACAAACTTTAATGTTCACGTATTAATATATAAGATGTAGATATTAAAACCTTATTAGGTACACTAATCTGGTGGTACGTGGTCAGCACACTTGCATCAAGTGCACCCCAGCGAAAAAAAACTTCATAAAAACTAACTGTACTACTAACTTATTTTGTTATGATAATTAAACCAAAACAATTTGTAATAATATTTCATTTGTCGGTCTGCCAATCGTTAATGGAACTATTCCAACTTGATTCTCTACAAATGATATTCCAAGGCTTTTTGATTATTTAATTGTAGCTGAGATCTTCTCTGTTCAATTTTTTTAACAAATTCAATATCTTTTTGATCAAGACTTAATTTTGTATGCACTATCTTGCTCCATTGCATTTTGAGAACTTTTTCTTAAAAAAACTTTAAATCTATTGATCTTTCTGCTCTAACCAGTGATGCTTGTTTCATTCCAATGATATCTAGTTCCTTTGAAATGGTATGGACAAAGTTGGTGTTTTTACTCAAAAAATTAACTATCTCTTTAAAACTCACGTTTCTACGAGGACAACGGTTACAACCATTGTATCTTGCCCGTAGTTCTTGTCCAATGTCCAGAATGCAAAAAAACGTGGCTTTAAAAGTGGAAAGTATGCAGAGCTGAAACAAATTCTTATTCACTGGCAATCTAAAGTAAAATACTACTCGAGCTTAAGCTTGTTAGTATGTCGTACTGTGGAAGGAATTCATAAAAGTTTTGGCAATAAAGAGTAAAAATAAACCTAGAGCTTTGAAATTTGGTACGATTATGATGTACAGTTTATTATAAAAATATGTAAGTTTGGATCACATCGAATAAGATTTAAGGGGCTCCCATAGAAAGTGATTTTTTTCAAGTCAGAATTTAATTTCTTACCATTAAAATATCTCTTTCTAAAATATGATAACAATCAGATAAAAAAAAATTAGAAGGAAGCTCCTAGAACTAAAAAGTTAGTCTTTAATTAAAAACTATTTTTTATTGCAGATTTAATGCTCATTTTGAATTAATTCTTGAGCCTCTATTAAGGGGGTCCTCTGGTAATCTATGCCAAATTTTAGCCTTTTTTCAAAATATTGTGGAAAGAGAACGAGTAAAGATATTTTAGTTCCGTTTTTTGATTTGGGTAGCTTAATTTATTGAAAAAAATACAAAATTTTGAAAAAGTGAATTTATGGACCGTTCAGAAAGTTCTCGGCCTGGTAACGAGGTTCTCCGGAAAAAAGGTGGGTCCAAATTGCGCACGATTCCAAGAGTAAACATCGTCTGAAAAAAAAAAAATATTCAGTTACTTAGAATGAATGTCCCTATAGCCCCTACCTCGCAAACAAAAATCGAAATTTTTTTAGGGGGGGAGCCGCCACTTTGAAAATGAAAAATCGAATTTCGACCTTTTTTTTGTAGTCTAGTGTAGAAAAAAAATAGTAAACATTATTTTTTCGGCAAGTCTGAGGTAGGGGCTATAGCGGCGTAAATTCTGCGTCGTTTCATGCCTCATATATCAAAATCGGTCAAAAACTGTTTGAGTTATCGTGCGCAAAGTTTTGAAAAACATGGTTTCGAGAAAAACGCGTTTAAAGTTTTGACTTCAATTTTGAGGCACACAAATGACTTTTTTTTTAATACAATACTTACGAATATTAATCGGCAATTCCAGCCCCATAAACCACTTTTTTGTCAACCACTTTTTTGGTATGTTTACCGACGAGCGTAGTGACACCAAAAAGAGACGAGAATCCCCGTTTTTTCCAGGTGCCATCCCCTGAAACGGTCAGCAATGAGGAGTCACAGTCAGGATTTTTTTCTTTCTGCTGTTCCTGCTCTTCTTTAACCGCATTCAACAGGCACTGCTTGTAAACTGCTTTAGCAGACACATGCATGTTTTTCAAGGTGCCATAGTACGCATCAAGGCACAATCCTTGGCATATGTCCATTAATCCGCAGAACATATTAATACCTTCTCTACCTATTCCAAGCAATCTCATGGCGTATATCAACCGGCGATTTACAACAAAAGATTTACCGACCACCGGCGAAGAATTAATATACTGTGTAGCTTTACATTGGCACTGCAGACTCACTTTGAAGCCGACTCCACGCATACATGTTTTTCCAAATCGAATTTTTTGTTTACATTGGGCGCAGATAACCAGAGCAGCAAGCGTTTGGAAAAATGAAAAAAATTCCAAGAAACAGAACTGGAGGTTGTTTTCGATGATGACTTCATTGTCTTGCGTTTTCTTCAATTTTTTGGCCGATGTGCTGGCAAAGTCGGTGTCCTCTACTTGGGAGTGCTGGTTTCCACGGAAATGCCTCTTTTTTGTTCGATACGCGTACTTACGCGGCGCGTTTGGGTGGCTTTTTTTATCCATAGCAAAAAACAAAACACAAAACGATTTTTCTTTAATTTTACAACAGCAGTTATCGCGCACGCGTAGCTTTCAGCGTTCGAAAATAAACTGAATCTCGTTCGTTTGCTTCTTTCATGTGAACACCTGGGCTCAAAATCATTTCAACCCCTAAATCAAAACATCCATGTATACATACTGCATGTATACATACTGTGTTTGTATATTTTGTAATATCAATACATATTTTGGAAGAATTCCACAGAATTTTCGACTAATGACTGCAGGCAAATAAACAACTTTGCTGATGCGTTATTTTGACGAAAACATACCTACACAAAAATGCCTGTATCTCCTAAACTATTTCGAATTTTGAAAAATCCTTTTGGGAAAATGTTTCGGATTACCAGAGGACCCCCTTAACTGCTCTTTGTTTTTTTGTATCTTTCTTCAGTCGCAGATGGCTGACAAGAGGATCAAAAGATATTAAAAGATGGTGCAAAATATCTTCATTGTTAGTATCTGAAATTGTGTCTTCTTTATTTTCCTTCATTTAAGTTATTGTACTCCACTTTTCCATTTCCTCTATATTTAACTTAAATTCATGTACAGTTTTTTTTCAACCGTTTCTTTTAAAAATTTAAATTTTATAGGACGGCAATATCTTATTTATGATGGATGATAATTTTTCAGTAACATCCCTTTATATTCGTTTAATTATATTTGAAGTGGTATTTTATTTGCAAGCATTGTATTAAATAGATTTGGTAGAGTTAAAGTAATCAACATTGTCTTGGGTTGAGAACGTTTTCGACAAAAGCGGACAATGTGGAACGATACTACTATTTTCATCTGGAGAATGACGACAATACAATGGATATCCGTCGATTCCACTGATTGTGTCAATTTTCCATGCAAGGTGAGCCTAGGTTTTAGTCGTGTTCGTTGGCACAACGGAATGCAGCTCCGGATCAGTTTCTAGATCTGATATTTCGCCAAAAAGTATGAATTTAACATGATCTAGTCGGATTTTGTCAAACATCCAAGGCACAATAACGCATGTGTTACACCACAGTTCTGCCCTTCAACCGATACATTCAACAACGGAGTACGCCTAAATTCTTCTGTTTAACGATGTAGTCCATGAGTACTCTTATATTTTGTTTAAATACTCGTGCAGTCAACATCTTGTCAACATCTTGCCGAATCATAAATCGATGCGCTGAAATATGAATTCGAACTTGGTTCAAATGTTTGCCCTTCTGTCTGTCTGTCTGTCTGTCTGTTCCGTATAGGCTCGCGCAAAGTTTATCCGATTGAGCTGAAATTTGGACACCGAGTACATTTCATAGAGAGAAAGATCACAGGGAGTGCAAAAAAGTGGGCAGAAGTATGTGGGCGTGGCACTCTATTGTAACTCCTAAACACCTGGACCGATTTCAATGAAATTTGATATAAAGGTTCAACTGCGCCTCACTTTTTATAATTTTTATAGTGAAATTTTTCTTTAGGAATTTGTTTGGTTAATTTTTGTATGACAACGTTTACATAATAGACCGGCTTTTGGATGAATCGGGTATGAGGATTTCATATCTGGCATTAGTTTTGCCCTTTCTGTGCAAGTTTTTTAAAAAAAAAATTGTTTTTTTAAATTCCTATAGAAAAAATTGACAAAATTGAGGGTGCGATGGGGTAAAGTGTACCTCCAACCCACCTTTTTTTTTTTTGCTTAATAACTTTTCATGCCCAAACCGAAAATCGCCCAGGCAACATCAGATTTTTTGCCTCCATACAATCGACCCAGCCTAATGGACACAGTGGAATTATTTAAAGCAGGGGAACCTCTTGATAGAGTACGCCTTCTTAAATACTTGCTGGATAGCAATGATCTATTCAAGCAGTCAGAAAGCCTTTCGATTGCCGAAGTCAGCGTGTTGCAGTTTGTTTCAAGATCTACTACCGCATGACTTCCACAACACCATTCTCTTTTATAGAAGTATTCTCAGCAATGCTTTGTTTTTACACTCAGGGAAAAAATGTTGTTTTATCAAACAAATCATGGGTTGAAATAACAGATTTCACTGTTAAATACCATCCAACAAATGAAACTTTCAAATCAACAGTCGGTTGACTGTTGATTTGAAACGAAACCCATATAAAAACTTATTTATTGAAATTTTATCACTGGTTTGAAAGTTCATGTATGGCCGAGTGTGCTAACGTGTGCGTCTAGTAGGTACTCGAGTGTCCACGGTTCAAATCCGGCAAGGCCAAACAAAAATTTTTTTTATATAAAATATTTTTTTTAAATAAAAAATGAAATTTGCAATTTTTTTTTGCAAGATTGTAAGCATTTTATTTTGAAGGTTATTTTTGACCAAACAATTAATGAAACAGAATTATTATTATTTTAATTATTAAATGACAATTATTGATACTTACACAGCTAGGGTTCGAACCCACGTCCCCCCGCATGACAGTCTAGTGCACTTCCACTGAGCTATTGACAACGATATCAGAAATATAGCAAAACACATCTAAAAACTATTGCTTAGGAAATATAGACACTTCAACAACAACACAAACATATTTCAACAGATAATTTTAACAACACAAAAATACTTTGAAACGTTCATTCAACAAAGAAAATTGTTTACTTAAACGCAAATCATTTAATCGAACAGTGTTTTGAAATAACAGTGGCCGACTGTTAATATTACAGTTGATATTTTTCTGAGTGTATGAAAAAAGCTCAGAAACAATTTCTCTGCGTTTCGATTTTTTTTTAAATTTTATTTTATTTCACTCAAATTTCGTTGTCAAAAAATAAAGTCGACTGAAAACAACTGTACACTAATATGTGGTGAGTTTTAAAAGTTTTTTCTTGAGACGTTTGTTTTTACGGAAAACGACGGAAAATGAGATGAATCAGAATTCCCGACTTTTGCCTAAAAAACGGTTTTCGTAAAACCTTCTTCTAGCAATCCTGGCAAAAGATTTGAGGCAAATGCTCAATTCTCAATTGATGAATTACTATACATTTTTCAAATAATTTTTATCATTTTCTACTATATAAAGATTAAAAATAACACCTGTTTTTTCCAGGGACCGTAATAATTATGAGCAATATCGAAAAAATTAAGAAATAATGATTATTTTATGATTTTTATTTTTTTGCTCAGATATAAAAATCGTTTTCTGATTTTTATTTTTTAAATCAAAAATAAAAATTATTTTTAAGTTTTATTTTCATACTCAAGTATAAAAATCATTTTTGATTTTTATTTGTTTTACTTAAACAAAAAAATCAATTATGATTTTTATTTTTTTTACTCAAACAAAAAAATCATTTTTGATTTTTATTTTTTTTACTCAAACAAAAAAATCATTTTTGATTTTTATTTTTTTTTACTCAAACAAAAAAATCATTTTTGATTTTTAGTTTTTTTACTCAAACAAAGAAATCATTTTTGATTTTTATTTTTTTTCCTCAAACAAAAAAATCATTTTTAATTTTTATTTTTGTACTCAAACAACAAAAATCATTTTTAATTTTTATTTTTGAGACAAAAAATAAAAATCGAAAAATGATTTGTATGGGTTTTTTTGATTTTTTTTTTTTTTTTTTTTGTCAGAAATAGAAAGAATTTTTTTGATTTTTATTATTTCGCTAAATAATTAAAATTAGTTTTTCGTTTTTATTTTTTTGTTCAGACATTTAAATCGCTTAAGGATTTTTGTTATTTTGCTCCTAAATTAAAAATCGATTTCAAGAGCTTTCTTCTTGTTAGACATTCTTAATTGTTATGTTTTTTATCGCTTCAAAATTTGAAAATAAACTAAGATGATATTAAATTTGATATTAATTTTATTGAGAATTTTTAAAATGACAGGCATTCATTTTTAAGAATAAAATTTTGTCCAAATTTTGAAACGACAAATTCTGTTCACACTAAATAGAGGAATAGCGAAGCTTTCAATATCTACATCGTCAAGGCCAGCTTGCGCTTCAGTTTAAAACAAACATAATTTGTTAAGCAATGGTTTTAGAACATGTAATAAAAGTAAAAAAAGTTTAAAGTCGGTCTAGCTTGACTCTGACATACCCTTGGCCTACTTTTTCATAAAAAATAATAGCATTGGAAAAGGAATTGTCCGTGCGCGGATAAGCCCATATTTTGTATAGATTTAATTTTTATGAAAAATTTACACATGCCCAAGTTTTATTCCTTTAAAATAATCAGTTTTAATTTTGAGCTTAAAACTAAAAATCAACAAATAATTTTTTTTTTAACAAAATAAATATAAATCAAAAATAATTTTTTATTTTTGAACAAATTAAATAAAAATCAAAAATAATTTTTATTTCTGAGCCAAAAAAATAAAAATCAAAAATAATTTTTATTTCAGAGCAAAATAAATAAAAATTAAAAATAATTTTTAATTCTGAGCAAAAAAAATTTAATTCAAAAATAATTTTTATATCTGAGCAAAAAAAATAAAATTCAAAAATAATTTTTATTTCTGAGCAAAATAAATAAAAATCAAAACAAAAGAAAATCAAAAATAATTTGTATTCCTGACCAAAAAAATAAAAATCATTTTATAATAATTATTTTTAATTTTTAAGCTTAACGCTTAAAAAATAAAAATCATTATTTATTCTAAGAGTCAACACAAATTCCAGCATTTCGGTATACTCAAAAGTTTTTTCCGGCGCTTGGAACATACTGTTTTTTTTCATTAAATTTTGAAAAATAATCATTATTTTCGGTCCCTGGTTTTTTCTATGTTTTAGAAATAATTTTTTTACATCAACTCGTGTTTTTTTTTACTTTAATTTTCATTTTGAAGACATCCACAAGATTAAATGATATCCACAAGAAAAAAATCATAAAAAACCTCAGTACAGTGAGCTACCAAGGCAAGAACCATATATTTCCATAAATATATCAATGCTGAATGTGTCTGCATACTGTTTTGAATAATTTGGAATAGGTGGTTTTTTTTTAACTTGCCAAAGTTTCCAAAATGTAAGCCTTTATGTATTACAATTGTTTATTGTTTCATGTCAGTGTTCTTTATTGTTCATGTCTCTTCCGGGTGTGGAAAGCTCTTTTAACCAGAAAACTAACAGAGGCTGGACCTTCGGGAAGTATCGTGCTAGCTGTGGTAAGCTCAATGTCGCAAGCTAGGCAACGAGATAGCGCTGCGTTGCGCTGCGTTGCTCTTCGTATAACCAGGCTGGCATATCCTTTATGTAATATCTGTTGGAAAGGTCTCATTTTATATCAATGAAGATGAATCATATTTAACCTCAAATTAAATTTTCACATGTTGGTGCTATGGGTTCTAGTTAGGGTTCCCAACTGTCCCGGATTTCGCGGGACGTCCCGCATTTCAGCAAATTTTTTAGCGTCCCGCGACGACCCCTTGCTCCTTTGTTCCGCATTTGAGAACTTAAGATTGTTTGTATCGAAATTTCCAATTCGACATAAAATACAGTTTCCTAAACCGTTTAATTTTATTAACAAAATAAATTTATAGCTCGTTTCAAAAGAGAAGAACATTTTTTAGTTTCATTTTTCGATGCGCAGTGAGAAATTATTTCTAAAGCTAGAAAATCTTTTGGACCGTACACTGAGAAAAAAACACATACCAAACACATATTTTTGATAATAGCAATTTTCTCTTTTTCAAATAAAATTTTCTTCAATTAGAATAAATTTTCACGTTTTCGAAGAAATATTTCTTTGCTTCTAGGAAATGGAAATATTTCAATGTCTCTAATAATGATTCATTTATAGAGAAATTTTATTGAAAATGAAAAACTTTTCTTATATTTTGATAAAAAATTCACTATGAGAAGTATTTTCTTCAAAAAAAAAAAACAAATATTTTCTCAAAAAAAAAAGTATTTTTCTCTGAAAACGATATATTTTTTTTATTTCATGGAACCTTTTTATCATTTTAGAGATTTTTAAGTATCGCAATTAGAGAATAGCATTCTCTGGAGCAAAGTCTATACCATTTTTTTCTAAATATGATGCCTTTTTTATCATATTCCGAGACACTTTTTTCTGAGTGTAGTTTCTTGCTCTTTTTGTTCTGTTCGCTGAACTTTATGCTGTTTTTGAATGTTTTTTACTGTTTTTCTTAATATTTAAATGCGCAAACATTTAGAACAAATGATCTCACAAGTACGGTGTTGCACCGAAGGCCTGCAGCAACCTGCATCTTGAGAGAGAAATAAAATAAAAATTACATAAAAAATAAATTATTTTCTCAAGAAAAAATTGTGAAGTGAAATTACGGATGACAAAATATTTTTTTACACACATTTTTTTTTTTTAATTTTCATTGGTTGATTTTGAAAAATAAAATTCAGTACTTCCGCAGCGCAGTTGCGATGTTCAACAAAATTCAGGAATATACATTCATTTATTTTTCTGCTCAGAGAATATTTATTTTTATTTTTAATTTCGACCTATCAGAATGAAGAACAGTCTCCAAATTATTATCTTATTCTCAAACATGCGCGAAAATGTTCTTCTCTTTTGAAACAGGCTATATCATTTATTTTTCAAATATTTTATTTATCAAAACGATTTGGATTTATTTTTTGGTTTTTTCATGAATGGGGCAAGAGTTGGAAAGAAATCTAAACAGTATCAATGAACCAAGCGATGGTGTAAAGGCATCGTTGATACCCTTTATTTCTCAAAGAATAAAAGGAAATATTTAATAAAATAAAAAATTCTAATTTTGTCCCGCATTTTTCAGCCAAGTCCCGCATTTTTGATGGCTCCGTCCCGGTTTTGTACTTTTCAGAGTTGGCACCCCTAGTTCTAGTTGTAAATTTCACCTAAGTAAGTAACTAAGACTACCAATTTCATTCCGGTGTTTGATGGTGAAGATCTCTAGAATAAGATGACCTGTTCAATACCTTTAATTACTTACCTTTCTATTGTCCAATTGAAGGTGTCCAGTTGAAGATGTACTATTAATGATTATCATATTTGGAAGTTATTTGTGACTTATGTTGAACACATATTCATAAATAACATTTTTTTCATAACTCTGTCTAAGCTATAATATATTATATGTAATAGCTGTACAAGTTCTTGTAATTAATATTTGTACAAAAACAGCACATTTTTTTTTTTGTGTTACTCAAACATGTTGTTTCAATATGCATTTAGATACAAAATGTATACTTCTACCATACTATGCGTAGTCATGCTAATCAACTAGACCATTATAATTCATTTGTAGTCATTATTAATTATTCTTTACACATACATACATACATGCCATGCTCATTATTTAATATTAAGAACATAACAATTACTGTCGAAATATTAGACCATATTTCAACTCTTTTTTTTTCGTGTGTCCTTATGCCAAAATGCAAATTTATAGTACTTAAAAAAACCACGAATTTAATTATGTCATTTTCGAAAATTCAATGTTGCAAATCTTCGCCAATATGTCATAATTTAGATCCCATCGGTACCAACATCCATTAATTTAAAAGTGGTTTTGCTGCCATTAATTTATATATAAATATATTTGTTCATATATATATATATATCTACGTTTGTGTGTGTATGCAATTACATTTAATGTTCATATCAACAATAAATCATGTCAATGTTGGAAACCTAATTGTGACTTGTACAGTGAATACCTGTTTTTACCCCAGAGGGATCAAAGTTTTACCAATGTTGATATAGATGAAAGAAGCTGCCGCAGTAAAAACGAGTTTTTGAAAAAGTAAGGTTCATAAAAAAAGAAAAAACAAAAACAAAAAAAAAAACACTGTAAACGAGGTGGGCACGAACAACAACACAAGCAATACACAACGCCAAACCTTTAAAACTGAATACAAACCACCCACACACGCCACCCACGCACTGTCAAAACCAATCCACAAACACACACATACTTACATACATGCCCACACACATTCCCTCATGCACACATGCATACATTTGAATTATGAGACTGACATTTAAGCCCCATACCTAAGCCATAAATTAAAATAACAACATTTTTAGCAAAGTCAGCAAAACATGTTAAACATATGTGTGTGTAAAAAAAAAGACACAAAAAAAAAAAGTATTAAGCATCATTAGAAAAATATCCAATACACACAAAAAATATACTTGCACATGTTCTAAAAACCTGCACATGTACGTACAACAAAATCCTTGAAATCATAAAAAAATTGTGTACAAAATAAATATATGCAAAATATTTGCAATAAAATCGGTCATAAAAATATTTATATTTATCTAGAAATGTATTCATTTTGTCTATTTTGGGATTTTATTGTCACAACAGCAAATGGTGTACATATGCGACATCATGTTGTTGTTGTTGTTGTTGCTGTTGATGTTGTTGTCAATGTTGCATAATATGTCATCTATAACAACAACAAGCACATGAAACATTTACAATAACAATAAGCAAAACATGTTGTTTTATGTAAATATTTACCTAGGCCGATTTTATGAGCTATTTTTTTTTGTTGAACATATATCCCTGTTTTTGTTTGGGTGCAAAAGTATCTATTTTGAATTTTGTTTTTTTTTTTTTTTGCTTGATGCTGCATCATGTGTCGACACAGCTGTTTGAGCTTAAATTGTCAAAGCAATAAAATGGCATAACATATTGTAAAGGTCTACAAGGATTTAGCAGGCTTATTTTTTGATATAGAATTTAAATCAATGTTCAATTCAATTTTATACATAAAGTGTTGTAACAGTAAACTTTTGGCGAAATAAAATAAACACATAAAATTTTGTAAATTATAACATCTAGAAAGAAAAATTTCTATTCACAAAACAATATAACAAAACATAACAATGGAAATATAGAGTTTTCTTAAACAACACATTTAACAAAAATTTAATTTTTTTTTTTTATTTTAATTTATTTTATATTACATATTTTATTTTATTTTACAATTTTTACTTTTTATCATTTTATTTAATATTATTTAATTTTAAATAATTTCATTTAATTTTATTTAATTTTATGTTATTTTATTTAATTTAATTTAGTTTTATTTAATTTTATTTAATTTTATTTAATTTTATTTAATTTTATTTAATTTTTTTATTTTATTTTATTTTATTTTATTTTATTTAATTTTATTTAATTTTATTTAATTTTATTTAATTTTATTTAATTTTATTTAATTTTATTTAATTTTATTTAATTTTATTTAATTTTATTTAAGTTTATTTAATTTTATTTAATTTTATTTTATATTATTTTATTTTATTTTATTTTATTTTATTTTATTGTATTTTATTTTATTTTATTTTATTTTATTTTATTTAATTTTATTGCATTTTATTTAATTTCATTTAATTTTATTTAATTTTATTTAATTTTATTTAATTTTATTTAATTTTATTTAATTTTATTTAATTTTATTTAATTTTATTTAATTTAATTTAATTTTATTTAATTTTATTTAATTTTATTTAATTTTATTTAATTTTATTTAATTTTATTTAATTTTATTTAATTTTATTTAATTTTATTTAATTTTATTTAATTTTATTTAATTTTATTTAATTTTATTTAATTTTATTTAATTTTATTTATTTTTTTTTAAATTTATTTAATTGTATTTTGTTTTATTTAATTTAATTTAATTTTATTTTATTTTATTTTATTTTATTTTATTTTATTTTATTTTATTTTATTTTATTTTATTTTATTTTATTTTATTTTATTTTATTTTATTTTATTTTATTTTATTTTATTTTATTTTATTTTATTTTATTTTATTTTATTTTATTTTATTTTATTTTATTTTATTTTATTTATTTTATTTTATTTTATTTATTTTATTTTATTTTATTTTATTTTATTTTATTTTATTTTATTTTATTTTATTTTATTTTATTTTATTTTATTTTATTTTATTTTAATTTATTTTATTTTATTTTATTATAAATTATTTAATTATATTTTATTTTATTTTATTTTATTTTTTATTATTTTATTTTATTTTATTTTATTTTATTTTATTTTATTTTATTTTATTTTATTTTATTTTATTTTATTTTATTTTATTTTATTTTATTTTATTTTATTTTTTATTATTTTATTTTATTTTATTTTATTTTATATTATTTGATTTTATTTTATTTTACTTTATTATATTTTTTTTATATTATTTTCTTATGGTGGTGACTCTGACATGCAGGTTAAATGTGTGGCTTAGCAAGCTCGGAGCCCGAGTTCGATCCCCAGTCGCGGCGAAAAGTTTTTTCAATAAAAAATTTTTTCTGATCGGTCACCACCTCTCTTCAGACAATGGCAAACCTCAGAGAGTAAATAATCCCATGTAATACTTCTTGAGAACATGAACTTTAGCCGTTTGGAGTCGGCACAATACATATAGGTCCAGTTCTCGGTCAATTGTGTGCAAACATTTAATAACACACACAACACAATTGATCATAAGAAGCTCGGAAGCTCTTTCAAGGGCTGAAATGGCCAGTTTGTGTGTGTGTATTATTTTATTATATATTATTTTAGTTTATTTTATTGTACTAATTTTTTTAGTATGTTTAATTTTTTTAATCTATATTTATTCGATATAATTTTTTTTTTTTATTTTGTTTTAGTTTATTTTATTTTATTTAATTTTATTTTATGTTATTTTATTTTATTTTTTTTTTATTTTATTTTTTTTTTGTTTTATTTTATTTTATTTTATATTATTTTATTTGATTTTAGTTTATTTAATCTTAAAACAAAAGGATCCTTTGTGCATTTTGTACAATGATGTTATGAAAGGTTCATGTACCTCATTGATTCCTGAACCAAAATTTATGAATGCTATTCATGGATATCATATTTGGGGAAAAATTTGATTGTTGTGTTTATTAAGGTTTCTTAGGACAAATTCTCCTCAGGACAATATTTTATTAATTCTTATAATGTTTTCGAGTTTTTCGACAGTTATGATAACTAGCTCAGTACCTCAACCTAAAATAGCATAACACAGTTCCATACCGGAACTATCAAGGGCAATAGTCCAAGACCCGGGACCCTTTTACTGCTTCTGTATTCTAAAATATGCATAAGCACTACTACACTACTAATGGATGCTATAGCAAAGCTTAACTCACCAAAACCTAAAAACTGTACAAAGTTTCATAAAAAATTCTCAGATTAAAGAAACTTTTCTTTACAAAGCATATTAATTCCAAGAATTTATTGTAAACTAACTTAAATTTGTACCAATTAAACTCATCTCAAAGTGCCACAAAAGTGGAGAAAGTAACAAACTATAGAGCAAAAGCAAAAAAAAAACCAGAAATAAAAAAAAATAAAGTAAAGTCAGTAAATATTAAAAGAAAGCAGCGCAAAATTCTGTGAAGTCAGATTTTAAGTTTCAATTAAAAGTTTTTCCCCGAGCAGCAGCAGCCAAGCAAAAAACGAAATCAAAAAGAGAATTAAAACGAATAAAAAGCTTTAATGGAGGAGACAGAAGAACCAAAAAAAATTTGATAAAAAAGCAAAAACGAAAAAAAAAAAAACTTAATGCAATATTATTGAAATAAATTTTTTAATTAATACTCAAAGCAAATTACAGCCTCAACATAAGAGCGGAATAGTGTGCGGATTAGAGTATAGCTGGCTGTTTTAGAGTGTTACAGACACACACACACACACACACACATTTATACAGTCAATAACTACAACAGTTTAAAGCCAAGTTGCACTAAAAACGCGCCAAACTTTACCAACTTAGCAGCAAAGTTGCCGTCATCTCTTCTCAGCCAAGCACAACTGCTGCTCAAGAACGTCCAAAGGATATCCTGCTTAAAATGTTCCTGCTGGTTTTGCTGCTGCTTCGGAGCTGATAAGATTTGTTAGCTACTGCTTTAAAGTTGGCCGTAAAAATTCTCGCTTCAACCAAACAAAATGGTGCAAAACTTTGTATAAGCAAGCGTGTGCAAAGGCGAGCGGTGCGGGCAAAAATTATGACAGCGAAAAAGGGAATAAAAATGTTGAAAGGTATTTTCAGAGTTTTTGCTAAAACATACAAAAACAAAAAATGCAAAACGAAGACAAAAAACAGGTAGTTGGCATTAAAAGAACAAACTCTTTACAACTTCATAAAAGTTGCTAGAAATTTGAGCAAAAGCATTGCATAGTGCTCGATTTTGGCAATATATACAGTAAAAACCTACACTAGAGTTTTGATATTTGATCAAGAGGGTAAGATCCTATATGATATAATATGATATGATATGATGTGATGTGATGTGATGTGATGTGATGTGATGTGATGTGATGTGATGTGATGTGATGTGATGTGATGTGATGTGATGTGATGTGATGTGATGTGATGTGATGTGATGTGATGTGATGTGATGTGATGTGATGTAATGTGATGTGATGTGATGTGATGTGATGTGATGTGATGTGATGTGATGTGATGTGATGTGATGTGATGTGATGTGATGTGATGTGATGTGATGTGATGTGATGTGATGTGATGTGATGTGATGTGATGTGATGTGATGTGATGTGATGTGATGTGATGTGATGTGATGTGATGTGATGTGATGTGATGTGATGTGATGTGATGTGATGTGATGTGATGTGATGTGATGTGATGTGATGTGATAAGACGATGTCAATATGACGATTTTTAAAATAAGCAGTGCAACTTACGTAGTAAACAGTCGGTGTCATGTAAGCGTATTTTTATTTCAAAACTTGTGGCATGTGGTGATGATCGTTTGTGGCGATGATCGATGAGTTTTCGGTGATAATGATATCCGATAATGTTGGAACACGATTCTGAACGGCATTATTTAGAAATGCAAGTATTCGGTAAACTTGGTATTGGGTAAAGTTGGCATGAAGTTATATTGGTTATATTATATTATTTGAAAATGACGGTATTCGATAACTTTGTTAAGAAATTTGGTGAACTTTATCGGAAGTGGCGGTACTCGGTGATATTATTCAGAAATTTTGGTGTGCGGTGATCTTAATCGAAAATGACGGTACTCAGTAACAATATTTGTAAAAAACAGTACGTATTCGGTTGGTAATATTGTTAAAGTTGGTGATGACGTTTTTTTAAATAAGCTTTAGCTCTTCAAGGGCAGCTTAAATTTAAACTGCAGAGTTATACAAAATGAGCTGTTCAAAATTGATAGCAAATGTTTGCAATTGCATAATTTTGCAATCTGGTGCAAATAAGATCGTGAATTGCCCTTCTACATACAAACTCAAATCTTAAAGAAGCTTTTGTGTAAACCAACTTTGTGAATAGATATAATTTCCCTGTCGAAATACCTTAAAGAAGTGAATTTTCGTTCGAAAAAAGAGTTAGAATACAAACTCTAAACGAAGAAGGCAATTTTCAGGTAGAGGTTGCCAAATTGATTAGTTGCTCGCGCTGTGCAACGCAATGTGCACTCAGACGATTTGCTGAGACAAAACCCATGGAAATTTATAGAAAATTTAAAGCTATAGAATATTTCAGCTGTCCCCATTAATTGATTGCTCAGTTTTAGATAATTTTTTAATGAATTTTTTAAAAAATTTTCCACAATTTGCTTTATTGTAAAAGCCAGTACTGGAATTTAGCACAAAAAACGAAATACACCACCTGAAAGAAATTAAAAAGGTCAAACCATATCGACTTGCTATATGCAGTAGTATAAAAGAAAATTATTCAGTAACAGAAAATTATTTATGATTTTTTTTAAGAAAATTACAAGGGCATAAATGATTTGCAGTTCACAAGAAGAATTAAAAAAAAGGAGAATTATAACCGCAGAGCTATAAAAAAGGTAAAAAAAGGCTAGTTTTATTCATTAATTTGGTCAACGAGGGATAAGTTTTATAGAAAATATTTTCGGTATATTAATAACGCCTTTTTTTTGGCTATAGAATTCTACCACATAGAACTTACCCATCTTTGGATAAACAGTTCCCTCTTTGGTTCTATTCAGTTCTATTTGGTTTTGACTTTTTGGATAATGAGGTCAATTGGTTCTGTTACAGAACATCGATGAAGCAGCTTTTTGTCCTTTAATATTACCCATTTTCTTCGGAATTTCTTTCTTGTTTGTTTGCAAAGACCCAACAACAGTCAATTTGCAGGTCTCAAGAACCGATGGTTATGCAAGAGAAATTGACGTGAACAACATATTCAAAAAATGGATGAATGAAAGTCACAAAATCATGAAAACTACAACGTTTGAATAATATTTACGCTACAACTTGAACTCCTTTCAGTGCAAGGTCTCGGCTTCAACTAATCTTTTTGGAATAAAGAGATGGATTTTTAGCCAATATTTAAAAGTTTTATCTGGATGTACGAGGTTGACGAAGTGGTTACCTGTCTTAGTAATACTCAGATCCAAAAAGTTTCAACGATGAGCTTTTAATTTCTAAAAGCAAAAATTTCAAAATTTTTTAAAAAATTTCAACCCTCTTTAATTCATAAACTGGAATGAAGTTGATTTTTTGAATTAGAGTTAATAACTTATATATTAAGTAAAGGTATTGCTCTATAATAAATGCTTCCTTTTATTTAGAATTTTTGTTTGGTGCTCAACCACTGTGCATCGTAGGCTTGTGAGTTAAGTAGAACCTGGTTTTTTTTTTGAAATTCTCAAAACTTTTATACTATTTTCCAGCAAAATTTCTAGTTTTCATTTGATATAAATACATACATTTTTTGGTTTATTTTTTTTTTTTCATTTCAAAGCCTAAGCAATGCATTCAGTTATTCATCTATTTATTTAAGTTGCAAGCATGTTTTCATGCTTTAAACTATGAATTGCCGTTGCTAGCCTGGCAGTTATAGCAGCGGCAGCAGCAGCAACAGACAACAGCAACAGACAACTAGCAGCAGCTGCTGATGTGCTTTTTTTTTGTGTTCTTCTCTAGATTTCTTTGCCAGTTATTCTGGCTGCTTTTCTTTTTTTCACTTAGTTTGCTGCTTTTGTGTGCCGTGGGAGTTTTCGCATAGTTGTCTACAATGTTGGCGCTATCTATTTGTATTATTATTGTTGTTGTTGTTGTTGTTGTTGTTGTTGTTGTTGTTGTTTTTGTTGTTGTTGTTGTTGTTGTTGTTGTTGTTGTTGTTGATATTGTTGTTGTTGTTTGCCATCACTATAGGCCTGCAGCGCATAGGCTTCGTCGTTCTGCTTTTTTTTGTGCTCAACGTAGCGGTAAATATTTTCTTTTTTGCCTTCTCTTTTCTTTTTTGCTTTCTTTTTCTTCTTACCACTCTTTGCTGCTGCCTTTGTAGAGTGGACATCACTGAAGCTGGCTGCCTATGAGCAGCCGAGTTTAAAATTAATGTTAAATTTATTAATGCATATAAAAAAATAACAAAAAAAAAATTAAAAATAAAAGTTAAAGAAAAGTTGGCCAACAGTTGGGCAAAAATATAAAAAAATAGAACGATGCAGAAACAAAATTCACCTGCAGGTTGATTTAAGTTCTTTAATAAAAACTTGGCACAAACTTGTGTTCGCTTTAAAGTTTATTTTGAAAGTTTTAAAAATATAAGAGAATATTTTGTGTTTACTAGACTTTTAAAGCTAAACAAGTTGTATGAAACTAAATTCTTTAATTAAGAATAAAACTTGCTTTTCTACAATTTTTCAAAATGCACAACTAAAAAACTGTGGCAGAAAGTGAGCATTTAAGGAAAATTTTGGCATTGAAATTTTGATTGCTGAATTTTAAATTTTAAATTTAAAATTTAAATTTTAAATTTTAAATTTTAAATTTTAAATTTTAAATTTTAAATTTTAAATTTTAAATTTTAAATTTTAAATTTTAAATTTTAAATTTTAAATTTTAAATTTTAAATTTTAAATTTTAAATTTTAAATTTTAAATTTTAAATTTTAAATTTTAAATTTTAAATTTTAAATTTTAAATTTTAAATTTTAAATTTTAAATTTTAAATTTTAAATTTTTTTTTTAATCATCAATTTTAAATTTTAAATTGTAAATTTTAAATTTTAAATTTTAAATTTTAAATTTTAAATTTTAAATTTTAAATTTTAAATTTTAAATTTTAAATTTTAAATTTTAAATTTTAAATTTTAAATTTTAAATTTTAAATTTTAAATTTTAAATTTTAAATTTTAAATTTTAAATTTTAAATTTTAAATTTTAAATTTTAAATTTTAAATTTTAAATTTTAAATTTTAAATTTTAAATTTTAAATTTTAAATTTTAAATTTTAAATTTTCAATTTTCAATTTTCAATTTTAAATTTTAAATTTAAAACTCACAAGCCTACGATGCACATTGGTAGAGCATCAAACAAAAATTCATAATAAAAGGAAGCATTAAATATAGAGCAATGCCTTTACTTAATATATAGCTAAGTCCTTAACTCTAATTCAAAAAAATCAACTTCATTCCAGTTTATGACTTAAAGGGGGTTGAAATTTTTTAAAAAATTTTAAAATTTTTGCTTTTAGATATTAAAAGCTCATCGTTGAAACTTTTGGGATCTGAGTATTTCTAAGACAAGTAACCACTTCGTCAACCTCTTCGTAAATTTTAAATTTTAAATTTTAAATTTTAAATTTAAAATTTTAAATTTTACATTTTAATTATAATAAACATAATTATATTTTATTTTGTATTCTTAAAATGTTTTTGAAAATTTTAATTTAAAAAACCCAATCAAAAAACTTATTTTTTTCAAACATATTTCATTTTAAATTTTAAATTTTATTTATAATAAGAATAATTATATATTATTTTTTTTCTTAAAATATTTTTGAAAATTTTAATTTAAAAAAATCAATCAAAAAACATATGGGCATTTCCATAGTCGCGAACGCGACATTCGTACGCCTTTGAGGAGCAAAATAATAAATAAAACTCAAAACAAATTTTCTCTTTTTTCAAGTTTTAGATAGCATTTTATTAGCACTATATTTAGAAAAAAAAGTTAGGTTCTCTAGATTTTATGTTTCCAAAATATTAGCAATAAACATGGCATCGCGAACGCGACAAAAAATGGAACTCGTTTTCGACTGCATCTAGAAAAATGCAGATATCTGCGAAACGCAACATAATATTTTACAGCGGTAAATTGTAAATTAAAACAGATTAATGTGGCTTTCAAAAAATAGTTGTCATTTTGACACATTTCCATTAGCTTTTTTTTATTGAGCTTAAGCCTGATCGCGAACGCGACATCTAGCACGCGACATTTTTTCTCATCACGTTTGTAATAAGAATAAGTTAAAGTAGTTTCATCTAAATATTGCATTACCTAACAAAAACATCGTATATATTATTTGGGAGTTTTATTTAAGTTATATTAATAAAAAAAAAAAATATATGAGGCTTGTGAGAAAAATTATGATATATTGTTTTAACCCCACCCGTACTACGTATGTTGTTATTTACTTTGTGACGAGGTTTTTTACGCCCATAAGGAGGCGTGCCAGATACATAAAAGTGCATACATTATCCTGCAGTATCACAATCTAAGTTGACTTAACCATGTATGTCCCTGTTTTTGTATGTCCCCCTGTCTGTTGACATGATTACAGCCGTTATTATTATGTTATCGTAATGAAATTCGATATTTAAGCTTATATTGTAAAAATAAAGATCAAATTCGAAAATAAGCCAAATAGGATGAAAACCACGTATACCTCCCATACAAATTGACGTTCTCAAAATGGAAAATTTCTTAAAAATCTATTAAAAATCAATCCAATGACTTGAGAATAAGCCCATGAGATTTAATTAGAACTATTAACACTTAGTAAAAAATTCAGCAAAATCGAATGAAACCTTTCCATACTTCCCATACAAAGTATATTTAAAAAACGGCGCATGATCGCGAACGCGACACATTTTGATGATCAATATTAAATGTTTAGTATGATTTTTACCTGCAGTAACTTTTTTTTTATAGTAAGGCGACCAAATTTGATTTAAGTTACAATTTTCAGACACTTGCTAAGAACGATCACGAAGTTCTGATAACATATGATGATTTAGGTACAAGAAACGCGACATTCGAATAGTAGTTACAGCAATATAAAAAATTTACCGTAAATCGTGCTTAGTTTGGTATCTTTTTATTTTTTATTTTTTATTTGTAGTTTATAGATGGATTTTATAAGAAGAGTGCAAACATAACGTTGATAAATAAACGAAAAATACTAAAGAGAAAAAGTCCTTAAAAGCAGCTAAAAGCACGAAAAACATATTTCTCAGATATCAGGCCAATTTTCTCAGAATAAAAACTCAAATTAGTTGTAAATGCAGTAAATTATAAAAATTCAAGCATTTTTTTTTTATAATAACAAAAAAATTATTTGTTTATTTAACAATTTTTTTTTCGGTCCCGGTAGACCTTTCTGTGGAAATGCCCATATTCATTTCAAAAATTTTCAATATAAAATCGAATCTCAAAACTTAAACATCATTAAAAAAATTTTTTTAAAAATCATAAAAAAAAAATATATTGGGTAAATATAATAGACGTAACCAAATTGGCGAACCTGCTTGGCATTATGGCTTCATACGGTGATTGCTGTTTTAATCCTTTCCAATTGGCTCGGCATAACAAGCTTAAAAATCTAAGAAAAATTTCTAAAAATTTAGCTGAAAAGTGGAGGTGTCCGTCAAGTGTATACGTGTATGCATCCTGCAGAAAACTACTTTTTAGTGAAACACCTTCAGTGCGTAATGAAAATCTAGTGCAGGTAACGTCCAGTCCAACCAATTCATATTCGGAAAACTCTCAACAAGAACTCTTCATACCCGAAGATAAACAGCAATTGATAGAACCTAACAAAATTACAGAAAATCAAGAAATTTTGATGCAGCTAAAAGAAAAATTCAATGATCCGTCTACTTTTACTTCTATGAAAACAATGATTCTAAAGATTTCACCTAAAACATGGAGTGAAAATAAACTTGCAGAAGAATTTGAAACATCCAGACGACAAGCCAAAAAGGCAATGCAACTTGTTCATGAATTTGGTATCCTAACATCTCCTAATTCTCGTGCTGGAAGACATTAGTCGAATAATGCCAGGTAAAAAAGATTTCATATCAGTTAATTTAGATTACGGGTAAAGAACTCACATGCAAAAACAACTTCTCATGAGCAATATTGACGAACTTTATCAGAAGTTTAAAAGTGAATA
Organism: Tetanocera ferruginea; assembly: GCA_958299015.1. NCBI lineage: Eukaryota > Metazoa > Arthropoda > Insecta > Diptera > Sciomyzidae > Tetanocera > Tetanocera ferruginea. The sequence goes on from OY282641.1 coordinate 22,436,485, forward strand.
TTCAAGCATCGTGATAGGCTTAACAAAGTTTTTTACCTTAAGACCCAAGCAATGTATCCTCGCTGGCGAGTCTGGAACTCATATGGTGTGTGCGTGTGTGTGTGTACTTACCATCAAAATGTAAAGCTAATGTTGAATGGAGGAGACATTGCCAATCTCACAGCTGGAACTTCAATGCATCTTTCAACTTATAAGGCTTGTCATTTAATGACTGCAAAGTCATCTCCGCATGAATGTTGCAAATCTTGTCCTGGCCAATGTGCGATTCGTGATCATTTACAAATTATTTTCGGGGCCCCACAACACTTTAAAAATAGACTCAACTTTGTGAATTTATTTAATTATAAAGAAAATTTTGATACGAATGCAGAATTTCATTTTCACGCAACGTTCCACGGAAATTGACGATGTGATGGCCTTGGCGGGAGTCTCAAACGTTTAGCAACACGTGCAATCTTACAGTTACCAGCAAGTGGAGCAATAATAACACCTATGCGATTGTACGAATGGGCGAAATCATCTTTAACGCAGACTACCATTTATTACTGTTCCAAAGATGATATTCAACATCAGAAAATTTTTCTGCAGTCTCGGTTTGATTCTGCAATCACCATTCCAGGAACTAAAAACTTTCACGCCTTTATTCCATCAGATGATGGCCTTCTTGTGAAAATAACTAGTTCAAGTGTTAATTACACTGTGACGCAATATTCAACTTTTTGACTCCAAACAAAAAAACACTTATCCCAGCCGAAAGTACTCGATGAGAGGAGAAAAGTAATTTCTGGATTTTGCTAGATTGGTTGCCGTTCGTTTTTTATGAGCCTCTATAGTTTTTTCGCCAAATTCGATTTTGAGCACTTTTTTGCAATTTTCTTCTATTTTTCGCATGGCCATAGCTCGAAAAATGCTGTGAATTTTTTTTCAGTCTTCAGCAAAGTTGTAGCTCTTGACTCAGCCAACAAAAACGCTGAATATATTAAGTCGGAAAAATTTCATCTTCATGCTCAAAACCCCAAAAATATCGAAAAAATTACCACTTTTTTCACCGATTTTGTTCGTTTTTCGACTACAGCTCTTGAACTATTGAAAATTTTACCAAACAACCAAGGGAAGAAATGTAGCCTATAAAATTATGAACTTTCCATTACATACTAATTTCATACGACCACTCCTTGATACGGATTTTGCCATACAAATGTAGATATAGCAAAGCCTTCATACAAACTATAGAGGCTCATAAAAAACGAACGGCAACCAATCTAGCAAAATCCAGAAATTTCTTTTCTCCTCTCATCGAGTACTTTCGGCTGGAATAAGTGTTTTTTTGTTTTGAATTTTTGTGTTGCACTGTGTTATCAATGTAAAGCTTTAAAAATTATAAAATGATCGTTATTCCTTTTAAGGATTATATAAAAAAAAATTAAAAATACAAAATTTCTTGAAAATTTTCAATCACTTATTTTTGTAATTATTTTCTCCAAATTTTAATTCGATATGTATATTAGTGTGTCCCAAAAAATAAAAAGTTTTTTTGCTCAACCTTTTTTTAAAAGCTTATACTGTCAAGTATTTTTGAGAATTTTTTCAGATTTTTTGGAGGACGTTTAGAGGTCGCGCTAATCGGATTTTCCGTAAAAATTAGGTTTTTCAGAGATTTTTCGAATTTCAATCATAAGTTGGTCACTACAGATATCTTGTTAGTGTTCGAGTCATCATTTTGAAAGAAAAATGTCCAAACTTTACTTTATCGTACATCAATTAAAAGTTTTGGCTTTTTTTTTGTAATCTGGATGTGGTACATTAAATTTTTTCGTGAAATTTTCGTAATTTTTTTTAAAAACGCTTTATAACTTTTGAAAATTCTATCAAAATATATTAATGTAATGATGCAATTTGAAGTATGGTAAAATTCTAAGCAATTTAAAATAAACAATGCTTGATTTTACTTGTGCCGTTTCAGAGTTATTGCCATTAATGCTGTGTTGCCATTGGTTGAAAATAAAATAAAATATAAGTTTTTCGTATTTCTACAAACATGTGCTTTCCTTATATAAAGACTTTACGAATTTTAAAAAGGCATTGGTTTATTTTGGTTACTGAGCCTTATTTTTTTGGGTGATAATTAAGGAACCGGTCATTCAATCAAAAATCTAGGAGCTATTAATAAGGCTCGCTGGATGATGAAAATTATATACTCGCTAAAAATATGCATTTTTCAAAACCAGCTGCGATCATTTGTAGACAAGTCAAAGACTGATGCCTTGCTTGAGTTTAGTTCATTCATTTTAAGAGTGTACATAAAAAATTGGTACCTCTGTCAGTGCCCTCGATACGCTCCTCTGAATGACCTCAATTTGATTATAAAATTGACTAGGTACAAGCACTTAAATGCACACGTCGCAAAAGCCACGCTGAAAACTTTTTTGGGGCATCAGTGATACATATCCGGGGAAACTAGCTCCCTCAGCTTTATGTGATGAACGCATAAAAACCCAAACTTTGCGTTTGATGGTAAAAAATATTAATACGGCAAATAATAAAGCCGAACAAGCCAATATAACACAAAACATGATAAAAAGAATGAAAATTCAAGATTTCATTTCTAAATCCAGCCATACTTTTTTTGAAGTCTGCAACATCTCAATTGCTTTTTTGCAAACCGACCAAGAAGAATGGATAAGCAACGAATCATTCCAGGAAACAAAGCATATAATTCAACAACTGCAAGTGGTAAATGATGTCGCAGAACGTGGTGTGGCCTTGGCAAGCACTTGCATCGGTCTTACAACTTCTGAAACGGACTTTCGAAATATTTTACAGGGCATAGAGCTACATCGTACGGAATCAAATAAATGATTTTGTACCATGTACAGATTCCTGTTATTTTTACTTGTGTTTTTGTGGATTCGGTGGTAACCAAAATAAACCAATGCCTTATTAGAATTCGTAAAGTCTTTATAAAAGGAAAGCATATGTTTGTAGAAATACGAAAAACTTATATTTTATTTTATTTTCAACCAAATGCAACACAGCATTAATGGTAATAACTCTGAAAAGGCGCAAGTAAAATCAAGTATTGTTTTATTTTAAATTGCTTAGAATTTTACCATACTTCAAACTGCATCATTACTTTAATATATTTTGATAGAATTTTTAAAAGTTATGAAGCGTTTTTAAAAAAAATTACGAAAATTTCACGAAAAAATTGAATGTACCACATCCAGATTATAAAAAAAAGCCAAAACTTTTAATTTATGTACGGTAAAGTAAAGTTTGGACATTTTTCTTTCAAAATGATGACTCGAGCACTAACAAAATATCTGTATTGACCAACTTATGATTGAAATTCGAAAAATCTCAGAAAAACCTGATTTTTAAGGAAAATCCGACTAGCGCGACCTCTAAACGTCCTCGAAAAAATCTGAAAAAATTCTCAAAAATACTTGACAGTATAAGCATTCAAACAAAGGTTGAACAACTATGAAACTCGAACAAAAAATTGTTTTTGGGACACCCTAATGTATATGTCTAGATGCATTTGACACCGTGTTTGAGTGAACTTTGTTAGATATCTAGGTGATGAAATTGGCTTATGGGTGCTTCTTACGCACTCACTTTTGTGTGATGCTCTCTTACACATGCCTTATTATAATAATAATTATTGTTGATGGGGATATGTTGGCCGATCGTGGACATTCGTGGTTAGGTGAAATTTTCTCTGGTCGAAAATAGGTATTTCCTTGTAAATTAATTTTGTTTTTTTGCACCTAAGCAAGCTTCTGGTACCACGATCAGTGTGACAAGTTCATACATAAATTTATCTATCTCTTAAACTAATTAAGATCTCACTTTAAGATTTTGTGTGCATTATCTTTAAACCTTAACATATATTTTAAAATTAAAATAAAAAAAAAACAAAACCGTCGAAGTTAAAAAAATTTCAATTTCAAGTTTTTACTTCCGGTCTTCTAGAAGAAAAACAAAGAAATTTCAAATCTAATACCAAAATTAGAAGAACAACCAAATTTCTATATAAATCATTATTTTTATTAATTTTTTTTTAACTTTTTTTATTTGAAAAATTTATTTTATTTGAAAAATTTCTTTGAAAAAATCATTTTTCATATTCGCCAATTTTATTGAAGTCCATAACTTGACAAATAAGCCTTATAGGAGCAAAAATTTTTGTAATAACATTCACACCTTCCAGAAGCACAATTGGGCCAAATATGAACGAATTTCAGAATATACAATTGTTTCGTTGTCCGCTTCACATGAAATACCCCATATGTAAAATTATTTCTTTTAAATTAAAATATACAAATTTTTACTCTAGTTACATCAAATAACTTTTTAGTTTTAAGAATAACAGACATTATTAGAACTTAAATGGCACAATATTTAACTGCTTATTTTTTGCATGAAAAATATAAACATTGAAAAAAAAACTTAAATAATTATTAATTTCCTACAGCATTAAACTTTGTTCTTTGCTTTGCAGCACTTCGACTTTCTGCAATATGGAGCACACTTCCGGGAGTTGAAACGCCATTAGCACACTCAATCATCATAACGGCAACATTGTTTGTTCTCAGACTTGCAGGCGTTGGTTTGTTGCACAACTTTTTTTTTTTTATATTTAATGAAGTAACTGAACTTATTTCGAAGCTTTCAACTTCAGCTCAATGACAGCCTTTGTGCTAAGGTAAAAGTTTTTTCACAACTACTGCTTTATACATACGTTGCAACAAAACAAACTCTCCAGGAGGCAGCCAACAATATAATTAAATTAAAAAGTTGCATAGTCAGCTTAATTAAACACTCAATGCAATCGATGAAATCATGTAAAAACTTAAATAAAAAAAATAAAAAAATAAATGGCACAAGTTGTATAATTTTTACATATTGTTTACGAAAATAATAAATTAACTACTTATGTAGTTATCTGCTTTTAGTTTATTTTTTTTTTTTTTTATTTAATTTTATTTTTAATAAATGATTGTCAAAACATTATGTTTTTTTCGACTGCCTGAACGTTGGTGCTCATAATATTTATAGCATTTTATACGCTGCTTGAGTTGCTTTTGCCGCTGTGGCGGCTGCCACAGCCACTTCCGGTTGATGCGAAAATTTAATTAAATTTTGCAGTTAACATGAAATGTATGAAATGCAGCAACAATATCAACAACAACAGCAACTACCACAACGACAACAAAACGCAAAAATAATACCAACAACAACAATTACGAAAATATTTTCATTTAATTATCGCTGCGATCAGCAGTGAATGATTGCTCAAAACGAAACTTGGTCAAAATTGTGTCATATATGTATACACATATACATATACAATAAAAAGTTCATGGTACATTTGTTTGTACTTGCACATATGTTCTCTTACACTTGTATTTCTGCCGCTAAAATTATGCAACAACAACAGCAGCAACTGCAACTCCAAATATACCCACGCAAAATGCCACAATTAATTAATTGTATATTATATACGTTTGGTTTTTCATGTTTTACCTTATTTTACAATATTTTGTGCAACATTTCATTTTTATTGACAACACGTTTTCCTGTGTTGCCAACACTTCACTGAACGTTGAACGAAAGCACACACATGTTAACACTCAAAGGCGAAAGCTTATAACTCTGTGTGTAGCTCGGTTTTTTAACAAACAGTGCAATCTGACATCCTGTGACAGGCTAAAAATTATGGGGACATAATCATAGACATAATCATAAATGATATGGGCTCAATTATATAACAGGGCGTGGCACTTACCAAAACAACTCTTGAACTCATTCTAGACTGTTGGACTGATGGACTACTCAATATGTTGAGAAGCATATATAAGCAGGCGTCTTAAAATTGGTCACATTGTGTCCTATAATTGGACACATCAGTGAATACTGACGAACTGAGCGAATACTGTCCGAACATAATTAGAAATTTTAAGAAATATTTTATGAAATATGATCGAGATCGAAAAATGAGGTTCCGATACAACGCTGCACCTCAAAAGCGTATCGTCGGCCTTGTTATGATTAGACATAAGTCAAAATTTGTGAAAATAACGGTTATTAGCGATTTAACTAGCTTAATCAAAACTATATATATGCCCATATATGCCTATATCTATATGCCCATTTCTAGTTTTTAATGTTTGTATTGTTATGTATTATGTACATTTCATGACCCAGTTGGAATATGAGTCCTCAAAGACGAAGTCTTCAAAGCCGTCTCGAAGACCAAGTACGCATACTCGGAGAGAACGCTGACGTTCTGAAAGACAAGTCATTATATTGTCAGCAGCAAATAAATAAATAACTTTTAAGCAAACAAATGAAATTTCTCTCACAATAAAAAAATATAACCATGCACGGAGAGCGTATGATTTTGTTTATACAATGCATCCGTTCTACAATACATGGACGCATGCCGTCCTTGAAGATATTTCAACAACATGTCTTGCAAGGGAGATAAGGGGGCGATCTTCACATGGCAACGTGTCTGACTGCCTCAACTTGGCGAGGCCAGCATTATCCATGTCGAAATCGTCTCAAGTCGACTCAAACCTCCGCGTGGTGTCTCCTGGAAACGTCAAAAAACTATCATACCGATATACTTTGGCGGCGAATCTGAGCGGCGGGCTTCCTTTGGTCATCAAGCAAAGGTTGTGCGTTGGGTTTGAAGCCCACCATGTAATAAAAATATTTCAATGAAAAGTTTAAGAATGAATAAAAGAATGATCCCCAAATCTGATGACGACTACCGCAAACGAAAAACTGATAATGATTTACGGATATGCACCTGGAATGTCCGAACCCTAAATTGGGATGGTGCCTCTATCCAACTGATTGATATCTTGGAAAGATATAATGCTGATATCACTGCAATCCAAGAAATGCGATGGAAGGGACAGGGTTGCTTACGGCAAGCATCCTGTGATATCTACTATAGCGGCCATGCGGAGAAGCACGAGTTTGGATGCGGATTTGTAGTTGGCAAGAGAATACGGCATCATGTCCTGCGATTCACTCCTGTGAACGAACGACTTGCCATAATCCGCTTCAAGGCAAAATTTTTTAACATAAGCCTAATATGTGCGCACGCTCCGACAGAAGAAAAAGATGACGAGACCAAAGAAAGTTTTTACGAGCGCCTTGAAGACGCATACGAGCGCTGCCCCCGTCATGACATAAAAATCGTGCTTGGTGACTTCAACGCCAAGGTGGGTAAGGAAAACATATTTGGTCCTACAGTCGGAAAGTTCAGCCTCCACGACAACACATCCGATAACGGAATGAGGTTGATTGACTTCGCCGCAGCACGAAACATGGTCGTTAGTAGCACTAGATTCAAGCATCTCAATATTCATAAGGCCACCTGGTTGTCCCCTGATCAAAAAACATGCAACCAAATTGATCACGTTTTGATTGACGGAAGGCACTCTTCCAGTGTACTAGACGTACGCACGATCCGTGGTGCTAACATAGACTCGGATCATTATCTTGTCGCAGCCAAGATCCGCACACGTCTGTGCGCAGCTAAGAATGCTCGCAATCCTACACAAAGAAAGCTAGACGTCGACAAGCTGCAGTCAAAACGGACGGCCAAAGCCTTCGCTACTCGACTCTCACTCCTGCTTCAAGAAAGCACTCCTCCGATCGACGATATATGCGGACAGTGGACGCACATATCCCACTCTATGCGTACGGCTGCCGAAGAGGTGATAGGCTACCACCGCCCTCGCCGAAACCAGTGGCACGACCAGGAGTGTCGCGACGCCACTGCAGAGAAAGACGCCGCCTACAAAGCCACCCTGCAGTCGGTTGTGACGCGTGCTGTTAAGGAGCGATACCGAGAGAAGAGGAGGGAAGAGAGACGCATTTTCAGGCGAAAAAAACGAGAGGCGGAAATGCGTGAGTGCGAGAAAATTGAGATGCATGGCGACAGGAATGAGACTCGAAAATTTTTCGAAAAAATAAGACGCCTGGCCGATGGTTTTAAGACCGGAGCCTCTTCCTGCAAGGACGAAAATGGGAATCTAGTGACAGATATCCAGAGTACACTGATGTTATGGAGGGAGCACTTCTCTAGACTTTTAAATGGCGACGCTGTCAACAATCCCGCCAGTGGAGATGATATCCCGGAAACCCCAATTATGGATGACAGCGTTGAAGTTCCGCTGCCCGACTATAATGAGGTCTTAACAGCTATAGCTCGGCTTAAAAACAACAAAGCCGCAGGAGCCGATGGTCTACCGGCTGAGCTGTTTAAGACCGGTGGCGAAGCTCTGTTTAAATGCATTCACAGACTTCTATGCAGAATATGGTCGGAAGAATGCATTCCAGATGATTGGAACCTCAGTGTGCTCTGCCCAATCCACAAAAAAGGCGATCCCACCATTTGCTCCAACTACCGTGGGATCAGCCTTCTTAATATCGCATATAAGGTCCTGTCGAGCGTATTGTGTGAAAGACTGAAGCCCATCGTTAACCAACTGATTGGACCTTATCAGTGTGGCTTCAGACCTGGAAAGTCCACCATCGACCAGATCTTCACGCTCCGACAAATCTTGGAAAAGACCCTCGAAAAACAAATCGATACACACCATCTTTTTGTCGATTTCAAAGCCGCCTTCGACAGTCCAATAAGGAGTCATCTATATGCCATCATGTCTGAATTTGGTATTCCTGCGAAGCTAATACGTCTTTGCAGGATGACACTGAACAACACCAGCAGTGCAGTGAAAATCGGGAAGGACCTCTCCCTTCCTTTCGATACCAAGCGAGGTTTCAGACAAGGTGATTCCTTATCGTGCGACTTTTTTAATATAGTCATGGAGAAGATCATCCGAGCTGCTGACCTGAGACGCAGCGGCACAATTTTCTATAAGAGTGTTATGCTGCTGGCGTATGCTGATGATATTGACATCATTGGTCAAAATACGCGCGAAGTCAGTGCAGCATTCTCCAGGCTAGAAAAAGAGTCGAGTCGAATGGGTCTTGCAGTGAACGCAGATAAAACGAAGTATCTTGTGTCAACAAACAAACAGTCCCAGCGTCTTGGAAACCACGTCACTGTTGACAACACCTCCTTTGAGGTAGTGAAGGACTTTGTTTACCTGGGATCCAGTATAAACTCCTCCAACGATATCAGTATTGAGATTAAACGAAGGATAACTCTTGCCAACAGGTGTTACTTTGGGCTCAGTAGGCAATTGAGAAGCAGAGCTCTCTCTCGACGAACAAAACTGACGCTCTATAAGTCAATAATCATGCCCGTCCTACTATACGCATCACAAACCTGGACGTTGAGCAGCTCTGATGAAAGGACTTTGGGAGCGTTCGAGAGAAAAATCCTTCGCAAGATCTATGGTCCAATCTGCGTCAATGGCGAGTACCGAATACGATGGAACCATGAGCTGTATGAGCTATATGCCGACATCGATATAGTCAAGCGTATTAAAATTGAGCGGCTTCGCTGGCTAGGTCATGTCGAGAGAATGAACGACGAAGCTCCAGCGAAAAAGATATTGGATTCGGTACCCAGCGGTGGCCAACGCAGACGAGGAAGACCTCATCTCCGTTGGAAAGACCAGGCATTGGATAACCTGACAACGCTTGGAGTTTCCAACTGGCGCCAGCAAGCGCACGACAAAAGAGGCTGGCGAAAATTCTTAGACCAGGCCAAAACCGACCAACGGTTGTAAGCGCCATCTAAGTAAGTAAGTAGTCTTGCAAGACAAAGTGGAATTTTGTTTGAAAATGTCTTCAAAGACACACATGAAAATGGATCGATCCGTCTTGCAAGAAACTGACATATCTCGAAGACGTCTTCGAAGACGGATCGACCCATTTCCTGCTGGGGAACCAAATACGGAAAGATTTGACACCGTTGAAATAGTGGAACAATTAATTGAAAAATTTGCCGAAACTTCTGAAAAGGGGAGAAATGGAAAATTATGTCGGTCCACAAATAGAAACGTGCACAATTGAGAATCAGCTGTTGTTGGCATTTCTAAGCGTTTAATATACTGAACACAGCTTAAATCTAACTGAAGGAATATTTTTATCAAAACACTAGCATGCTTTTAGGCATTTATCAAATTGAGTTTTGGTAAACGTAGACAGCAAGTTGAGTTTAGTAGCGTTTTCTCCTGCATAACTGTACTGGAAACGCCAGCGTTTATATTGAGTTGAAGTGCAAAACGCAACTTTGTACTGGAAACGCAATCTAAACTCTCTGTGTAGACATGACATTAAGTAGACTCGAGATAAGGCTCATACTTGTCAACCCATACAAATCATTGTAACTTTTTTATTGAAAGAGCGTCAGAGTAACCATCATAACTTTTTTGTTTTAAATCCGATTTTAAAAATTTTTGAATCAAAACAAATTAAAATATAATTATCTTTAATATAGCAGTCAAAAGTTTGTTAAATCATATTATATAAAATAAAAGTTAAAAAAAATAGTTTTTATTTTTTTTCGCTTTTACCAGTTTTCTATACCAAGGTGTAACGACTGAAGTCGTTACAAATAAATATCTATATAATTAATAGGCTAAGGTTTTTTTTGTGACTTCAACTCCTCCCAGACCAATGAATCGATTTTATCGATTCAAAACAAAAAAACAAAAAAACCACTTTTAAAAATTGTGCTTTCGCTTCAGGGGGTTCCCAACCTTTTAAAACAGAAATAAAATTTTTGTACAAAAATCCGCTATTTAATCAATTTGAAATTTAGTTTGAGACAGTGATGATATCGGATCATTTTTGAGAGTACTTTTTTACAAAGGCAAATAGTACTTTTTTATTGTTAAAGGAACTTTTTATTAAGTAATAATATGTGAATAAATACATAAATTAAAACCAATTCTTTTTTAAAGTGTTTATATTTATCACATAAAGGAACAATAAATAATCAGGATTCTTTCAGAACCTGTTATATATGTACATATATTAGGGTGCCTCGACCTCTATGGGATAGAAAAAACTGTCATTGCCACCAACTTAAAATTAACCCTGGTCGATTCTAAGACGAATGCACAACATTTTTTTTTTGGCTATTACGATAATCGCCAGTGAGCTAAATCATTTTGAAAAACATACAAAAGCCATGTTTTTCGTGAAAATATTAGCTGGTGCAGTAGTTACAAATTAACAAATGTAGTACTGAAGAAGATCTTACGAAGATTTGCGAATTTTAATGAACATTTTTTACTTTTTCTTTTTAAAGTTGTTGTTCTGGGAACATTTCTAAAATCAACGGCAAATAATACGTGACTGAGCGAGAATTTTGGCAATAAGTTTATGACTTAAATTTCAAAAATGATTTTTTTAACTCTTGACAGAATTTCAAGTAAAATTCTTTAATATACCAGAGTACTTTTTTCGGCAAGAAGGTACTCGGGTACTTTTGTAGAGTGAATAGTACTAAAAAAAGTACTATTCCACTCAAAATATCATCCCTGGTTTGAGAAGAGCTTATGAATTTCGAATTTGAATATTTTTTAAATCTTAAAATTTTTAACCAAAATTATCTTTTATGTATTTCTCAAATGTCAATCACCGAAAAATGCAGTTCCAAAATCAAAAATTCCACTTTCCGAGCAAACAACTCAGTCAAATTTTAACGGTTTTCAAAAAATTTTTTTTGGGTTTTTTGACGTTTTTTCATCTAAAAGTGTTATAAATCGATGTAAGTACATTTTATTAATTTCTGAAATATCTCTTAGTATTATGTCTTAAATCTATTTTTCACTGCGTTTTGTTTTTTAAATTAGTTATGTTTTATAGCTGGAAGAGTTAAGCTGCCATGTTTTCGAATAGTAATAATGTTTGTCTCAGTAGTAATATAAGTGTAAGTCCGTCTTCGTATTTTGACAGTTACATTAAAAAATTTAGTGTCAGATCATACGTTTCAAGTCAAACCACACAGATAATGATCTTTTATATCATTATTGAGACTGAATATTAGACCGGATCATTTTTATATGGATAAAAAAAATTTCAACCGGTCGGGGTCTCAAAAGTTAGAGAAACTCATTAAAATGATTTCTGCATACTTTTTTTTCAAATCGGAGTAAAACCGCCGAAGCAATTTTAATTCTTCTGAAGGTTCTTTTTGGTAAAAAAAACATGTTTTTTGCTTGTAACTTTTTATTGTACACAGAACGCATTTAATTTAAATTAAAAAAAAAAAAAAAAATACTAATGAATAAATAAAAAAGAAAAAGAAGAATTAATAAATTAAGTAGAGTAGAATATAAAAAAAAAAATTAAAAAAAAAAAATAATAATGTGGATGGAGGATCCAATGTGGTCCGCCATCTAAGTACTAACCGCAGTGAAGGCTGCTTAATGTATCAAACACAGTGTAGCACACATACACACAGAACTCGTTTAGCAGCAATGTAAGCCGCCAGGTTATTTATAGCAACGTTACATTGTAGCACTTGTTGACATGCTAACAATGATATGATTCACATGCAGTTAGCAGTGAACATTGAATAAGTAGTGCGCAAAATGTTGCTATAGGCAGAGATAAAGAGATGGGAAACTTCCATGCGAAAGGGATAGCATTATGTGCGCCTTATGTCAAAAATCGTCAATACTAATGCAAATGCTTTAACTGTAGTAGTAAATTTTTCACCACAATTCTCAAAGAAAAAACTTTTTCGCGTAAAATTTATTTATTTATTTATTTCGATTCAGTCAATGAACAGTGTTCTTACAGACTACGCTAATTAATATGATAATAAGATATTCTAACATACATTTGGGTTTACAATTTGTATCAATACATTAAAAATTTCCATACAATAATTGCTTCATTACACATTTAGGCACAGAGAAATCAACATTACATTTATATGATAGTAAATTAAAATTTGATAAAGCTCTGTATATAGGAGAATTTATAGCATAATTTGTTCTGCGTGTATCTAAATAGAATATATCAGATTTTCTTAAATTTCTTGATGGGACATTAAAACTAATTAATTCAAGCAAAGCGGGACAGTCAATAGCCCCCGATATAAGATCAGAGATGAATAAAAGTGACGTAATTGTTCGTCTATTTTGGAGAGATTTCAAATTAATCAGTAAACATCGTGCATTATACGAGGGAATAGGTTCATCAAAATGAATAGATTTAAGAGCAAAGCGAATAAAATTTTTTTGGACGCGTTCAAGTCGTAAGATATGAGTGTCGTAAAAAGGACTCCAAATGAGAGAGGCGTATTCCAGCTTAGACCGCACTATAGAAGTATAAATTGCTTTAAAAGTATAAGCATCTAAAAAGTTTGAACTGTTTCGCCGAAGAAAAGCTAATAAAGCATAGGCTTTGGGAATAATGTAGTCCAGGTGGCCAACAAATGAAAATTTAGCATCGAATATTACGCCTAAATCCTTAATTTCCTTAACATATCTTAACGGAAGGTTTGCCAATGTATAGGAGGTAGGCTGAGGGCAACTTGACTTTGAAAAAGTGGCATAAGCACATTTATCAATATTTAGACAAAGTCGGTTCTTAACACACCAATCATAAACAGCATTTATGTCGGACTGCAGTAAAGAGGAATCAGACACACTGTTAATCTTTAGAAAAATTTTGAGATCATCTGCAAAAAGTAAGCAGTTTGAGTGCAAGACAACATTTGTTATATCATTAATGAATAATATAAATAACAGTGGACCAAGAATACTCCCTTGCGGGACTCCTGATGTCGCGATAAATGCAGGAGAGCTGAAATTTTCAATTTTCACAAAACTTTTTCTGTTTATCAGATAGGAACTAAACCATTTTAGGACATTAGAATGAAGACCGAGTTTAGCCAATTTATTAATCAATAAAGAATGGGATACTTTGTCAAACGCTTTAGAAAAATCTGTGAAAACTGTATCAACTTGACAACCCGAGACAAAAGCGGAAATACAATACTCGGAAAAGCTTGCAAGGTTCGTTACCGTCGAGCGACAAGGAACAAAACCATGTTGAAACGGCGAAATCAGACTTTTCACAGCAAAAAACAACTTCTGTTTGACGATATATTCAAAAAGCTTAGAAAATGTTGATAGTTTTGAAATTGGCCTATAGTTAGCAATGTCGTTTTTATTGCCAGATTTAAAAATAGGTGTGATTGAAGAAATTTTCCAATCAGATAAAAATACACCCGCAACAAGGGATTTGTTTAAGATTAATTTAAGCGGTTTAGCAAGGGAGTGACAGCACTTTTTAAAAAGAAAAGCGGAAAACCCATCAATATCGGACTTCATGGAGTACTTAAGATTACGAATACCATCCAAAACGTCGAGATCAGTTACATATAAAGATCCCAAATCAATGGAATTAAGAATTTCACAATCATATTCACCAGCGTACTCAGTATTTGGCTCAAAGTTATTTTGAAAAAACTCCGCAAAGAGATTTGCAGTTTCTTGGCCAGAATTTGAATTTTTCATCTTGTAAAACATTGAATTAGGAATACTTGATGTCTTCCTTTTTGAATTTATGTAGGTCCAAAACGCTTTAGGGTTTGATATAATATTTGACTCGACTCTAAGAATATGCTGCTTGTATAGGTAATTACCAAGAAAATTAAATTCTCTCATGAAATGACGATATTTATGAAAAAAAAGTATGTTATTTGTGGCAAGATACTTCTTATAAAACTTATTTCTGCGATTCTTTAAAAGCATTAGCCCATGCGTATACCAGGGACGTTTAAATGATTTTTTAACAGTTCGTGGAATATAGTCATGGCAAATATTTTGCAATTTAGATTTCAATAAATGAAAAGCATCAGCAATATTTAAGGCATTAAGCTCGCAGTCCCAGTTAATGTCACAAATTATGCTATTTACAATGTCAAAATCAACATTTTTATAGTTAAATTCAAATATGTTTGGTTTCTGACTTAAAAATGAGTAAAAACCTAACTCGATAGAAAGTGGAGTATGGTGCATATTAGATAAAGATATAGGAAACACTGATTCACATATATTAAAATTTAAATTATTACTAATGTAAACTAAATCAAGAATTTTATTTAATTTATTGAAACATCTATTAATTTGTATTAAACCTAAATCAAAAAAGCTGTCAATAACATAAACCTCTAAGTCTGAATTTACATTTGATGGAGTTAGACCTATATCAGTATTAAAATAAGACCAGGTAACATTGCCCAAATTGAAATCACCCAAAACACATAGCTGATTATCCCCAAGATGCTTGGTTTCCACATAGCGAATATTTTCAATGTGGGCTTTATATAAATCAAACGAACTAGTAGGAGGAATATATGAAACACATACATATAACGCATCCAAAGTCCCATTAATTCTGACACAAAGCTGGTCCAAAAGTGAGTCAGATAAATCAAAAGAAATTACTGAGACTTGCAACGTACGCTTAGCAGCAATCAGGACACCTCCACCACGCTGGCAACCAGTCTTAGCAGCATCGCGATCTTTACGAAAGACCTGATATAGATTGGGATCAAAGAATTCGTTGTCATAAAAACTTTCATTAAGCCAAGTTTCAGTTAAAACAATCACGTCAAATTCACATTGAGACGAAGCAGCAAAGATAGTTGACGATTTAGTTCGCAAGCCAGAGACGTTATGATAAAAGACTTTTAAACGCAATTTATTGTCGCTCGCGAAATTATTGTTGTTTACATTCAAATTCAAGCTATTTGCTGTGGATCTCCCACCTTTTGAAAAAACTCTTTAAAAAAAGGTCGCACTTTGATATTTAAAGGCCAAATCGAAGCATTGAATACTTTGCTATGACCACTAAGACGTAAAACTTCCACCATGGCTTGAAGTAGTGACTACATTCAGCAGACTCTATTGTTGACGGCTTGTCACTTATGTGTAGGATTTTTATGTCGCTGTTGCCATTCAATGTAGCAAACAATATATACTATTAAGCCATATCTGCTTAAAGATCAATAAATTAATTATGTTTTAATATAATAAAATAATTTTTCACCTTAAATTCTATGATATGCAAATAAAATATGCTCTTAAACTGCAAGAACATATGCATTTTTTGTTAATATCCCAACAAATTTAACACACGGTCCTGTATTTTTAGCTTCTGGCGTTTTACTAAGAAACATTATCATAGAATAACAGCGGCCCTTGAATGCGGCCACTGTATTTGAGTTTAATCTACCACGGTCTGATACCTGAGAGCAGTGCTGCATAAAAAAGTAGTTTTGTGTAATTTGGAGTAGGCTTTTATGGCAAAAGTACGAATTTATGTATGTACTATTTTAGTAAAACTGTACTATTAGTACTAAATATTGATTTGAGAAACTTCTACATAAGTCGTGTCTATATTTAGGCAAAGCGCAACTAAGCGGTACATAGAATTTTATTTGTAAGTTGATAACAATAATAATGAAATGAGTGTACATTAATTGGGATGTAAAAATAGGTTTGGTTTTTAAAAGTTGTTGAATACAGCATTAATACTACACTCCCTCCGTTATATTACAAAGTTTCATACATTTAATTAATGAAAATTAAACATTCCACTAAAAATAATTATAAATGCCCTCTCAACGCTCTCAAATTTAAAAATCTATCATTTTACGACTGTATTTTTTCTCATATAATAAATTATATTCATAATAATGGTATTCATGCAATTCCATATATTTTATATTTTTCAAAATTTCAATGCTTTATTGAAATCAATGAAGCAACATTATTTATTCCTTGACATGTTTGGAAACTCTTTGGATAATTAAAATTCAATAAAAATGAGCTCGAAACAAATATTTAATATACATTTTTTCTAAAAATTATTAAATTTATCACCACGATTTTATTAAAATCCTTATTTTAATTTTTTCACAAATTCTTAACACAACGTTTGTCACAGTGATGTGTAACACATCTATTCGCCTCTTTTAACCACATGAAAATTTAAGTCTTAACCACATGAAATGTTATAAAGGCATGGTGTTCAACTTAAGGACCTCTCCCCTTTGAATCAATTTTTTGTGTTTTTTATGGTGTTTTTTTATGAATAAATGATTTACCCTTGTACAGAATGTTCAAAACAAGCTTCAAATGGTTATATTTCTGAACTTTTTACGAAATTTATATCGTATACCTCACGGGTTTTTTATTTTAGCTTATGAGGTCCAAATACATAAAGAAAAATATGAAAAAAAAATTGAGGCCTGTCATCTGAAGTGTATGAGATGGGTTTGCAGCGCAGAGGGGTGTTGAAATAGAAGTGCAAATACTTTGTTGTTAATTACTTGTTCTTTTTTGTTTGTGTACATCAGATTACCTTTGAATTCAAATATTTTATTGAACTGAAAATAAAATTGATTTCGTATAAAAACGATCAAACAATTCGTAAGTTTTAATAAATTAATAGCTTTGTGGGAAAAATCCCTTTGTAGAAATTCTTAATTGCTGTGGGAAAGGGAATTCCCGTGGTATTTTTTAATTCAGCGTAGTATTTTTTAATTCGTGTGGGAATTTTATATAAAAAAAAATTCTTTCTTTCCCTTTCTGTGTGCTTATACGAACTGACCACGACATATGACATAAACAAGTACCAGAGATCACTAAAGTGATAAGTGAAAAATTTCAAATGTTCAGGAACGTCGATTTTGTTTTTAAATTTCAATAAATCTCATTACAAAACACCTATTTTAACAGTGTATGAACACACATTCACTGGCTATGCATTTTCAATAAATTTATACAAGGTAGATATTATATTGATGGATTGAAAAATGCAGTAAACCTATTTTCGTCAAAAGGTCACTTATCACTTTAGTGCGCTTAACCATCGATATATGCAAATAGTGATCGCCACTTGCACGCATACCGCCTTAATACTAAGTATTAAGTACTTCGTTGGTTTTTTTAATTCGTGCGGGAATTTTTTCACACACATTTTTTAATTATATCCGCGTGCATGAAAAATAGTTTTATTCAATAATTTACAGTTATATTTTGTTTTGCATTCAGTTATGGTTTGCATTTTGAGTAAATCGTAAGTAACAAGGTTGAGTTCACACTCTAGATGCATTTTTATATGGAATTCTTAATGTTTGTGGACAATTGGAGGCATTTTTTTGGTATTTTTTAATTGCTGTGGTATTTTTTTAATGAAAAAAGTACCGTGGGAATTGGTGTGGTAATTTTTAGTTTCCTTGTGGGAATAATGTATTTTCTGTGGGAATATGGGTTGGCAGCTATGGAAACATAGCATTTTTATTAAACTGGATTAATCAATTCTGTTTTTAATCTGAATTGACTCTGAATTCTGTTCTGTTCGGAATTAATAAAGAAATACGGGCATTATATCAAAAAAACTCTTTTTTTCGGAAACGCAACCCTTTCTGTGTGCTTATACGAACTGACCACACATAAACAAGTAAAAACATATGTTAACAATTTTATATTATATGCCAATGTCCATTATGTCCTATATGATTATAAATTTTATAGAGCTATGTATATTTTTCTTTTATTTAAATAGTTTTTCTTAGATAAAATACAACATATTAACCTTTAAACATATTAAAACATATTGCCTTAAAACAAAATTAATAACCTGCCAGAATTTGACAGATAATGAGGTGAATTCATATACACAATACGTGAGTGCATGAAAAAATGGGTAGAACAAGCACAGCTATCAAGCAAAATTTTTTTATTTTCATTTAAAACGAAGTTTCCCATCTCTTTATCTCCGGTATAGGCATGTTGAGTTCGCTTGACATCCCAGTTGATTTCAATTAATATTTTAATTGTAAGTCAACTTTCGGGTGGTGATAAAGCCAGGGAATTAAGTTGATTACAGATTTCTGTAATCAAGCCACCTAACCCTCAAGCTCCGGCTTTTCGACTCCGGTCAAACTCAAGCTCCGGCTTTTCAACTCCGGTCAAACTCAAGCTCCGGCTTTTCGACTCCGGTCAAACTTAAGCTTCGGCTTTTAGGGTTCAGTAACCCACCGTATTTCAAGTAGGTCTGCGTTGTGAGGGCCTGTTTTGCAGTCGGCCGTCTACCGCCTGAATCAGTTTGGCCCTCTGCCACCGTGAGCACGTTGCCACTCATGTTTATACCGTATATGAACTTATTTTAAGTATATACTAAGTACTCCTGAATCAGTTGGCCCTCTGCCACAGTGCGCACTTTGCCACTAATGTTTATACCGCATATGAACTAATTTTAGGTATTCACTAAGTTTGTAATAAATATTTTATATAAAAAAAAAATTAATTAAATAAAATAAAAAAAAAAGAACACAATAGATTATTAATCGTGCTGAGCTAAAACCTTTGAGGTTTAGTGATTGTGTTGACCTTAACGTCAACCGTGACTAATTCTGCGATTAATTAATCTATTTAATTTCTGATTAAGAATAATTTACTTTTGACCAAGGGTTGCGAGATCCCTTGGACGGACTGGAGTGGCTGAGCATACCTCAGCCTTCGAAACAAAAACACTCGTTACAAAGGTCAAGTGTAAGGTCATCAAAATTTATGAATAAAATATTCGTCCTAACTAGGTTAACCATTTTGCAGAACAAATTTTCGAACATCTTAGCCGTTATGAAATTTATAGGCGATAAAGTGCCTCAAAATGATGAGGTATGTGCACAAAAATTGAAATTGCGAAAAAAAGATATAAAAGCTCCATCATTAAATTGCTTTTGAGTTAAAGGCAACATTTTTCTTCAAATTTAAAAAATAAAAAATAAAAAAAAAATTATGCTTTTTTTGAGATATTAGGAAATTAATTTTTTTTCAAATTGGTTGGCAACCCAAACAGCCAAAATTTTAAAATTATATATTTTTTCCAGAAAATTCTTTCCAATACCTTTCCAACGGTACCTTACTTATAAAAACTGAATAAAAACTGACGTAGATACAATTAATTGAAAATTTCACAATTCTGGCGTTTTCTGACGATTTGCAGAATTGAGAGGTCCATAACTTTTCAACGAATGGCGATAAAAAGAAAATAATTGAACTTATATTCTTAGAATTTTAATAGGAATCTATAGTCCAAAAATATCGAACAAATCAAAAGCAATGAGACGGACCCGTTTTGCGTTATGCTTGGAAGGGGCGACATCATCTGACGAATCACAAACAGTTTTCTTCGCTTTCTGAAAAGTACATAATTTTCACTAACGTCATAGTAGGCGAACTATATCAGATTTGGCGGCTGCAGTCTTGAAATATTTACAAAAAATTTATGACATTAACCCTCTTTAGCCACAGGGCACAGTGTATAGCGTAGAATAATCAAGGTGGACAAAATTGAAAATTAAAATTCAATAGCAGGAAAAATTTGACCGTTTACTTGTCTATCAATCCTCGAAGCTTGGGTGGCGGTTCAAGTACACCTCAGAAGACTTGCATTAATTGCATTAATTTTCAAAATAAAAACGGGAGTGGTTTAATGGTGTTTTATAAAATAATGTTTGCCTAAAACTTTATTGTTTTTTTAAAACATATCGTCCCATGTATGCCAAAAAATGAATGTTAAAAAAATCAATTTTGGGTTTATTGCAGATTTTAATGCGTTTTTAAGGAGGAACACTGTACCAAAACTTGAATTATGAGCATAGATAAGTTCGTTCGCAATACCTCATTTCTAATTTCATGAATGTGCATTTTTGATTTTTTTTTTTGTGTTTGCCACAATAATGAATGTGGCACATTCGTGTTTTTGGCAAAACAAATTTTAACATATTCTATAAATATCATTCAAAAGCATTTGAAAGTTTTTATAAAAGTTCAAAGAAACTGCAGGTATTTTTGTTAGCCATGATGATATTTCTGAACCAAAGTTAAAAGATCTTCACAAGATGCGAAAAATCTAAATAATAGCAAGATACTGAACTGTAATAAGAGAAGACTTAAAGCTTGTGTGTTATTTTTTACTTTGTGTATGCATGATTATTAGTATCAATGTAATGGATTATTATAAGAAGGAGCTCGATTCCGAATGGTTAGATTTATTTTACACCTCCGACTTCAAATTCGTCTACAATATTTTTGAATTGAAATAATAACGTAGATCGTAAATGTAGTGATGTTTACGAATTGATGAGTCAAACATGGGCGAAGTTCTCTGTTAAAATTACTTTAAGTTTTTATATATCTGATAC
Organism: Tetanocera ferruginea; assembly: GCA_958299015.1. Taxonomy (NCBI): domain Eukaryota; kingdom Metazoa; phylum Arthropoda; class Insecta; order Diptera; family Sciomyzidae; genus Tetanocera; species Tetanocera ferruginea. Next base: position 22,457,669 of record OY282641.1, read on the forward strand.
TATCTGATACCCGGCGCGTTGCTGCCGTTCTAAGTCTGTTCAGTTTGCCAACAGAAGGCCATTAACAAATAGTAACTCCACTCTGAGTTTCAATATTCTGTGACCATTACTTCCAAAGCTATTAAAAATAAAAAACTGTCTCTTATGGGCGTAGCCAAACCCCTTATTCAATATCAATTATGGTTTGCGAATGCTTTCGAGTAGTAGGATATCAGCAAATAGTTTATTCAAACCGGGTTTCTTTATTATTTGACCATTTTTTTCAAAAACGATTCAATTTAAAACTAGTAAGGTCTAAATCTTCGACTCGGCCGAAGTAAAAATACCCCCACGGCCGATTCGTATTGTTACAAAATCTTAAATTGAAGCCCTTTTTGTATGAGATTTCAAAAAATGTAACTATTGTGATGACGTCTAAAATAGATTCATATCTAATTTTTTTCCTGCAAAGTAAAGGCAAGCCTATTTATTAAGTTTTCAATAAGGGCTTGTATGGGAGGTGAGCGTGTTCTTGAGTGGTTGATACCAATTTTTCTAACACGCCTCAGTTTTCATATAAAATACACAAATACCCAATTTCAGGTATGTAGCTTAAATATTAACATATTTATAGAGTTTTCACTTTTATGGGTTGTATGGGAGGTGGGTGTGTTCGTCGGCGAATGACGCCCACTTTTCTTCCACGATTTAGTTTTGAAATACAATACAAACGTATCAAATTATTTTCTTGTAGCTTAAAGAGAAGCCTATTTATATAGTTTTCAATTTTGGGGTTATATGAGAGGTGGGCGTGTTCGTAGGGGATGACGCCTACTTTTCTTACACGCCTCAATAAATATCTAAATTTACTTGTGTAGCTTCGACAGAAGCCTATTTATATAGTTTTCAATTTTGGGGTTGTATGGGAGGTGGGCGTGTTCGTGGCTGGATGACGCCCATTTTTCTATCGCGTCTTAACTTTTTATAGAAACTTAATAAATATCTAATTTTACTTTTGTAGCTTTGACACAAGCCTCTTTATATTGTTTCAATATTAGGGTTGTATGGGAGGTGCGCGTGTTCGTGGGTGGATGACGCCCATTTTTCTAACACGTCTTAACTTTTATATAAAAATAAGAAATATCTTATTTTACTTATGTAGCTTTGACAGAAGCTTATTTATCTAGTTTTCAATTTTTGGCTTGTTTGGGAGGTGGGCGTGTTCACGGGTGGATCACGCCCATTTTTCTATCATGTCTTAGTTCTTATATAAAACGTTTAAATATCTAGTTTTACTTTTGTAGCTTCGACACAAGCCTCTTTATATAGTTTTCAATATTAGAGTTGTATGGGAGGTGGGCGTGTTATTAAGTGAATCACGCCCATGTTTCAAACACACTTTAGTTTTATTATAAATTACACAAATACCGAATATAAAGTTTGTAGCTTAAATATTTGCTTCTTTATGGAGTTTTCATTATTGGAGTTGTATGGAAGGTAGGCGTGGTTTTCATCCGATTTTGTCCATTCTCAAACTTGATCTTAGTTTTTTTAAAAAAAGTTTAAATATCGAATTTCAGCACGATACCTTCAAAATAACGGCCGCAATCGTGTACACACACAGACGGACATGGCTAAATTAACTCAGGTGGTAATGCTGAGCAAGAATATATATACTTTTCTATACCTACCACGCCTCCTTATGGGCGTTACACACGTCGTGACAAAATTAATATACCCCTTACACAGTACGCGTGGGTCCTCACCCATTGTACAATGCCCGTTCCAGTAGCAGAGCAACACCAAATAGTAACTCCATTCTGAGTTGAAATGTTCTGTGATTTTTATTTCTAAAGCTAATCTGTATCGAACATTTTGATTGTATGGGTGAAGCTTCGCCCCGTTATCCAATGACCATGCCTATTTTATAATTAAAAGACCTGGATCATCGGTTACTTCATTAAAAGTTTCAATGTTATACGAAATTTAGTTCCAAATCAATGCGATTTAAAAAAAATTATTTTTATGGGCGGTACCATTTCTCGCTTTTAACAAAGATCTCTCAAACTTAACAGTCGAAAGCCAAGACTCAATAGTTAGTAAGTAAAGTGCCACGCCTATCGCGGGTAGGAGAGTGAAAAAGTAATGCATTTTTAAGATTCAATAACTCCTAAACACCTGCACCGATTTCAATGAAATGTGGCAATGGACGTTCAACTGCACCCAAGATAAAACAAAAAATATAATAAATATAATCCAAAGACTTCCGCAAGAGGGCTCTTTAAGAAGTGTATTATTAAGACTCAATAACTCCAAAATGACTTGACCGATTTTACTAAAATTTGGTACGTGAAGTAACTTGACCCTGCAACAGAATTGAGGTTATTTAAATTTCAGAAAACTTCCGTGAGAGGGCGCTTTATTCAATCAACTATGTTTGGCTCATTCACGTCAAAACGGATGAACCGATTTTGATGAAACCTGGTTGGCATTTGTATCTGTTACTGAAATAGATCCTGTGCTTTTAAATGATCTTTCGACAAAAATCAAGAAATGAGCCGAAGGCAAACGAAGTCAAGAACCAAAGACTAACGAACAACAAGTAAAGAAAGTCTAAAGTCGGTCTAGGCCGACTAAGAAATACCCTAAACCTACTATTTCAAAATACAATCATATTATTGAAGCCTATATTTTATATGCATTTAAACGTTGATGAAAAATTTACACATACGAAGTTTTTTTCCTGTAGCTCACAGTTAATGCCTTTATTGTGCTTTCGCTATGGGAGGTGGGCATGTTCATGGACGGATTACTTCCAATTTTTGAACACACCTAAGTATAAAATAAATACATACCAAATTTAATCTCTCTATGACAAACATAATCTTATTTATTCAGTGTTAAACTTTTTGGGTTGTATAGGAGGTAGGCGTGTCCGTGAGCGGATGATGTCCATTTTCCAAAGCCATCTTTGTTTTATCCAAAAAAACATACGTGCCAAATTTTATCTCTGTTGCTTAGACATAGGCTTAATTATTGCGTTTTCAATTTTTGAGTTGTATGAGAGGTGGGCGTGTCCTTGACCAGATGACACCCATTTTTCGAAGATATTTTTATGTTGATATAAATCACATACATACCAAATTTTATTGTTGTAGGTTAATTATGAGCTTATTTATGCGGCTTTCAAGTTTTGTTTTGTATGAGAGGTAGGCGTGTCCGTGGGCGTATTCCAAAAATATTCAATAGTGCAGATTCTTGGGTTTATGTGACCATGTTTACCAAGTTTCATCCAATTATCTCAACTCCTTCTTCTTATCCTGTGTTTACGGACAACACACAGACGGACAAGCGGACAGACGGACGTTGGATGGACATGGATAGCTCGACTTACGTGGTGACGATGATCAAAAATATATATACTTTTCTATACCGAACACGCTTCGTTCTATGCGTTACAAACGTTTGCACAAAGAAAATATACCCTGACCTTTCAGGTTTAGGGTATAAAAAGTAGCTACAAGTTTCTGCCAACTAATAAAATTTGTACTTGCATGAATTATCAGCTACCCAAAAAAAAAAATATTTGTCAATAAATGATCACCTATTAATTTTGTTTTAAACTAGCTCTAACTGGTTTTGGGCTGAAAATATTATTGTGTTTCATAGCCTTAAATTTCAAAAAGCCTAGCATGTTAATCAAATAAAAATTATTTTTAAGTAGTTGTAGATGTTGGTCATTATTTCAATATAATAAAGATTGGAATCATCATACTGGTTTTCTTGGGTAAGAAATAAGGTATCGGAAAAGAATTAATAAAACAATTAATTGATAAAAATTTATTAAATATTAATGAAAGTATCTATTATCAGTATAATAAGAAGTATTAAAAGTAAATTTTGATGTACAAGTTTTTTTTTAATTATAAAATGTTATATTTTAAGCAGCAAATAAACATGACTTTTTCTCCAAGTGTCACTCCATGAACTAAACATAAAATAATTTAAAGTAAAAAAAAAAAATAAGCACGACGTTTGCAGCAACGTTTCGTTTAAATAATTGGAACGGAACAAGTGAATGCAAACGAATGCAGTGCTAAGCGTTGGTGCGTTCACGGCAACAGGATGTCAATTTTGTTCAAAATCAGAGTGGCAAGAAAATGACGTTGAAGTCGAAAGGAAATTAGAAAATTAAAGAAGTAAAATTAAAGCTATTTCACTAAAAATTTAAACAAAAGTTTTGCATGGAAATGAATTCGGAATTAAAATAAAAGGCGTTTTGTCATTTGAAACAAAACTTGCTTATATGTCATGTCAAGAAAAAAATGCCGTGTTATGTGAAATTTGGAAAAAAAATACAATAAAGCTTGTCATAAAAATTTTTGACGAATAAAAGTTTTTAATTAAACTTGAAAAATGCATGAAAAGAACTTGTTTTTACATATAAGTAAACAAAATACATATTTACAGGTATGTTAACTCAAGTAGCTTTTAAGTTTTGCTCTCGGGAAAATAGCTCTTCACTGTTTATTATATTTACTTACATGGTTTTTCAATATTTTGTTTTTTTTTGTGCTTTCAGAACTCTTAAAACTTTCTTTTTTGAGTTTTCTACCTCAAGTAACGATATAATAAAGAACATTTTTTCATAAGATTTACAAAAGCTTCTCAAACAGGTTACTTTAATTAAAAATATACTCTTATCACACATCTATACAACCAAACTCTTGCACGTATGCACACATACAGACATAAGAGCATACGGACAAAGCAAGCTCATATATAAAAAATATCTTAAAATAATATTCCTACCTCAAGCACTACAGTCACCAGAACAAAAACTAAAAAAACAAAATCAGGAAAAAAGGTGCTCGTTGTGGAAAAGTTTAAACAAAAATATTTTTGCACATATTATAAAAAAATAAAGAAAATTAAGAAGACGCAGCAGCCGGAGCAGCATCAGCACTGAAGGCAGTTATGATGCATTCCTTTACAATGGCGCAACCAACACATGCTCCAGCAAAAACAACAACAACAATGAAAGTGCTTACCACAACTTACTTTCGTTGGTTGTTTTTGTTTTATTGTTGGAGCACCTGGAATGTCGTCAGCAAAAATTCGCTTACCCAAAATAAATATATATATAGATGTATATGTATCTCATATAATAACAACAGCAACAATATGTTCAGCAACTTTCCTGAAATTGTTTAAGAAAAAAACCACAAAGTTTTTTGTTTTAAAAAAAAAAAAAACAAAATAACAAAATTTCAAATATTTCGTCATGAGAACAAAACTTTGTTTTTTGGCCCTTTTTTCACTACCATTCTGTATAGAATTTTTTTCACCCATATGCTACCTTTTTGTTGGAACTCTGCACGCACTCCTAAGTAAACATAAAAACAAACCAAAACAAAAACAACCAACCATAGAAAAACTGATTTCTATAACACAGTAGCGTCATCAAGCGTCTCTGTCTGTTACCTGGATTCCATAAACTAAGCACCAAGTTCTGCCAACAAAGAGGGAATAAAACAAAAAAACAAAAGCAGAAAGTTTGTAGAAAAATTTTTGATGAAATTTTATGCTTAATTTGTAACAAGTTCGGTAGACAAGTCATAAGAAAATAAAAAAAAGATATAAAGGTTGCACAAAATTTTTAACATGTTTTATTAATTGAAAAAATAAGAAAAACTGGTACTTGAGAATGTTGGCAAAGAAGTTGCAATTTTGTCCGAAAAAGTTACTAAAAACGAGAATATTTAAAGAATGTCAGTGTATTGGCTCTTGGGAAAACTGTTGACCTTGGATGATTTTGATGATGTTGATGATGTTGATGATGTTGATGATGTTGATGATGTTGATGATGTTGATGATGTTGATGATGTTGATGATGTTGATGATGTTGATGATGTTGATGATGTTGATGATGTTGATGATGTTGATGATGTTGATGATGTTGATGATGTTGATGATGTTGATGATGTTGATGATGTTGATGATGTTGATGATGTTGATGATGTTGATGATGTTGATGATGTTGATGATGTTGATGATGTTGATGATGTTGATGATGTTGATGATGTTGATGATGTTGATGATGTTGATGATGTTGATGATGTTGATGATGTTGATGATGTTGATGATGTTGATGATGTTGATGATGTTGATGATGTTGATGATGTTGATGATGTTGATGATGTTGATGATGTTGATGATGTTGATGATGTTGATGATGTTGATGATGTTGATGATGTTGATGATGTTGATGATGTTGATGATGTTGATGATGTTGATGATGTTGATGATGTTGATGATGTTGATGATGTTGATGATGTTGATGATGTTGATGATGTTGATGATGTTGATGATGTTGATGATGTTGATGATGTTGATGATGTTGATGATGTTGATGATGTTGATGATGTTGATAATGTTGATGATGTTGATGATGTTGATGATGTTGATGATGTTGATGATGTTGATGATGTTGATGATGTTGATGATGTTGATGATGTTGATGATGTTGATGATGTTGATGATGTTGATGATGTTGATGATGTTGATGATGTTGATGATGTTGATGATGTTGATGATGTTGATGATGTTGATGATGTTGATGATGTTGATGATGTTGATGATGTTGATGATGTTGATGATGTTGATGATGTTGATGATGTTGATGATGTTGATGATGTTGATGATGTTGATGATGTTGATGATGTTGATGATGTTGATGATGTTGATGATGTTGATGATGTTGATGATGTTGATGATGTTGATGATGTTGATGATGTTGATGATGTTGATGATGTTGATGATGTTGATGATGTTGATGATGTTGATGATGTTGATGATGTTGATGATGTTGATGATGTTGATGATGTTGATGATGTTGATGATGTTGATGATGTTGATGATGTTGATGATGTTGATGATGTTGGTGATGTTGATGATGTTGATGATGTTGATGATGTTGATGATGTTGATGATGTTGATGATGTTGATGATGTTGATGATGTTGATGATGTTGATGATGTTGATGATGTTGATGATGTTGATGATGTTGATGATGTTGATGATGTTGATGATGTTGATGATGTTGATGATGTTGATGATGTTGATGATTTTGATGATGTTGATGATGTTGATGATGTTGATGATCAAGATGATATTGATTTGATTTTGATTTTGATTTTGATTTTGATTTTGATTTTGATTTTGATTTTGATTTTGATTTTGATTTTGATTTTGATTTTGATTTTGATTTTGATTTTGATTTTGATTTTGATTTTGATTTTGATTTTGATTTTGATTTTGATTTTGATTTTGATTTTGATTTTGATTTTGATTTTGATTTTGATTTTGATTTTGATTTTGATTTTGATTTTGATTTTGATTTTGATTTTGATTTTGATTTTGATTTTGATTTTGATTTTGATTTTGATTTTGATTTTGATTTTGATTTTGATTTTGATTTTGATTTTGATTTTGATTTTGATTTTGATTTTGATTTTGATTTTGATTTTGATTTTGATTTTGATTTTGATTTTGATTTTGATTTTGATTTTGATTTTGATTTTGATTTTGATTTTGATTTTGATTTTGATTTTGATTTTGATTTTGATTTTGATTTTGATTTTGATTTTGATTTTGATTTTGATTTTGATTTTGATTTTGATTTTGATTTTGATTTTGATTTTGATTTTGATTTTGATTTTGATTTTGATTTTGATTTTGATTTTGATTTTGATTTTGATTTTGATTTTGATTTTGATTTTGATTTTGATTTTGATTTTGATTTTGATTTTGATTTTGATTTTGATTTTGATTTGATTTTGATTTTGATTTTGATTTTGATTTTGATTTTGATTTTGATTTTGATTTTGATTTTGATTTTGATTTTGATTTTGATTTTGATTTTGATTTTGATTTTGATTTTGATTTTGATTTTGATTTTGATTTTGATTTTGATTTTGATTTTGATTTTGATTTTGATTTTGATTTTGATTTTGATTTTGATTTTGATTTTGATTTTGATTTTGATTTTGATTTTGATTTTGATTTGATTTTGATTTTGATTTTGATTTTGATTTTGATTTTGATTTTGATTTTGATTTTGATTTTGATTTTGATTTTGATTTTGATTTTGATTTTGATTTTGATTTTGATTTGATTTTGATTTTGATTTTGATTTTGATTTTGATTTTGATTTTGATTTTGATTTTGATTTTGATTTTGATTTTGATTTTGATTTTGATTTTGATTTTGATTTTGATTTTGATTTTGATTTTGATTTTGATTTTGATTTTGATTTTGATTTTGATTTTGATTTTGATTTTGATTTTGATTTTGATTTTGATTTTGATTTTGATTTTGATTTTGATTTTGATTTTGATTTTGATTTTGATTTTGATTTTGATTTTGATTTTGATTTTGATTTTGATTTTGATTTTGATTTTGATTTTGATTTTGATTTTGATTTTGATTTTGATTTTGATTTTGATTTTGATTTTGATTTTGATTTTGATTTTGATTTTGATTTTGATTTTGATTTTGATTTTGATTTTGATTTTGATTTTGATTTTGATTTTGATTTTGATTTTGATTTTGATTTTGATTTTGATTTTGATTTTGATTTTGATTTTGATTTTGATTTTGATTTTGATTTTGATTTTGATTTTGATTTTGATTTTGATTTTGATTTTGATTTTGATTTTGTTTTTTATTTTGATTTTGATTTTGTTTTTTATTTTGATTTTGATTTTGATTTTGATTTTGATTTTGATTTTGATTTTGATTTTGATTTTGATTTTGATTTTGATTTTGATTTTGATTTTGATTTTGATTTTGATTTTGATTTTGATTTTGATTTTGATTTTGATTTTGATTTTGATTTTGATTTTGATTTTGATTTTGATTTTGATTTTGATTTTGATTTTGATTTTGATTTTGATTTTGATTTTGATTTTGATTTTGATTTTGATTTTGATTTTGATTTTGATTTTGATTTTGATTTTGATTTTGATTTTGATTTTGATTTTGATTTTGATTTTGATTTGATTTTGATTTTGATTTTGATTTTGATTTTGATTTTGATTTTGATTTTGATTTTGATTTTGATTTTGATTTTGATTTTGATTTTGATTTTGATTTTGATTTTGATTTTGATTTTGATTTTGATTTTGATTTTGATTTTGATTTTGATTTTGATTTTGATTTTGATTTTGATTTTGATTTTGATTTTGATTTTGATTTTGATTTTGATTTTGATTTTGATTTTGATTTTGATTTTGATTTTGATTTTGATTTTGATTTTGATTTTGATTTTGATTTTGATTTTGATTTTGATTTTGATTTTGATTTTGATTTTGATTTTGATTTTGATTTTGATTTTGATTTTGATTTTGATTTTGATTTTGATTTTGATTTTGATTTTGATTTTGATTTTGATTTTGATTTTGATTTTGATTTTGATTTTGATTTTGATTTTGATTTTGATTTTGATTTTGATTTTGATTTTGATTTTGATTTTGATTTTGATTTTGATTTTGATTTTGATTTTGATTTTGATTTTGATTTTGATTTTGATTTTGATTTTGATTTTGATTTTGATTTTGATTTTGATTTTGATTTTGATTTTGATTTTGATTTTGATTTTGATTTTGATTTTGGTTTTGATTTTGATTTTGATTTTGATTTTGATTTTGATTTTGATTTTGATTTTGATTTTGATTTTGATTTTGATTTTGATTTTGATTTTGATTTTGATTTTGATTTTGATTTTGATTTTGATTTTGATTTTGATTTTGATTTTTGATTTTGATTTTGATTTTGATTTTGATTTTGATTTTGATTTTGATTTTGATTTTGATTTTGATTTTGATTTTGATTTTGATTTTGATTTTGATTTTGATTTTGATTTTGATTTTGATTTTGATTTTGATTTTGATTTTGATTTTGATTTTGATTTTGATTTTGATTTTGATTTTGATTTTGATTTTGATTTTGATTTTGATTTTGATTTTGATTTTGATTTTGATTAATTTTGATTTTGATTTTGATTTTGATTTTGATTTTGATTTTGATTTTGATTTTCAGTGTAAATTTGAATATGAGTTTGATTTTGTCATTTAAGCGACTTTAATACACAAGTTTGCTTTTAATTGTCTATTAATTGTTAAAATCATTAAATATTTCATTAATATATCAATTGCGTCTCTCATTGTGTCAAATGTCTTTGTAGTTTTTTTAGAATTTATATATTAAACAAAGTTATTTTCTTGTATATTAAACATGTACTAACTATAAGTAGGTATATTATGAAAATTTCTTTAAATTCTTTAGAATTTAATATGAGTTTAAAATGTTGCCCTTATTTGTGCTTCATGGCGTATGAGTGATTTTTTTTGCTCAGCTTCATCAAAACTCATCTTCAAAACTCTTGAAAAATCTTATAAGCACCTTAATACAAGTTCTGCTCATTACTTAACAACATCAACAGTAATGCCGGAAACTCTTCAGCAACACATGTGTTAATTTTTTTCTCGCTCTCTTCTGCTGCTCAGCCGGAAGTTTAAGCTCTGCATTGAAGCCTGCAACGTTAACAAGTTCTAGTTAAAAGCATTAAATAGAAATAAAGTGACAAGAACACATACTCAAACAGCACATTTCGCAGACAGACAGACAGATAGACTCACACAAACACACACACACACACACAGAAACAAACGCATAAAGAGTCAAACTAACACCAATTTAACATGGTGCTTAATGCTTGGTTGCCGGTTCCCGGTTGCCTGTTGCGATTACAAATAGCTGTGTTGTTTGTTTTTGTTTGTGTTTTTATTTTTTTTTTTTCTACTGTTACCTCACTCTTTTTGACTTTCTTGCTTGTTCACTCCACATAATATAATGTGGGTTTTGTTTATATTTTTGGCGCTAAAATGAAAATGCGTTTTAGTGTCTATTTTTAGGCGCGCACAAACAGAGTCACACATAATCACAGTTATAGCGACATCTAGCGCAGCAGGACTTGATTTGTTGGTAACTATGTTTGTTCTAGCAAAACATATACAAACATACACAGACATACACACACACACACACACATTTATATTTATATATATTGCTTTTATTATTCTTGCCTTTCTAGCAATATGCCGGAAGTTCGCACTGTGCCGAAACAAATGAACATTAAAAACTGTCATTAAAGCAATTTTTTTTTCTTATAATGCTTGCTCTTCTTATGCTGCTGCGTCTTCTTATTTTAGTTAATTTTTCATGTTTTTCTTCTTGTCACCCTATCGCATTTTAGCGCCTGCTTTTTGTGGTCTTAATGGCTTTATAAGCATTGCTTGTTTTTGGTCTTGTTTTATTGCAGTTGTTATTGTAGTTGCTATTGTGTTTGTTGTTGTTATTTTTGTTGTTGTTGTTGTTATATTTCGTTATTACTTAGCGCTGTGTGCTGAGAAATTATTTTCAATTTTGAGTAGGTCTTTTGTCAGCTTTTGTTAGACTCTATTTAATGGTTGTTGGTTGTTTCTGCTTTTGTCCCATAGTGTGGTCGACCAAATGAGTTGGGTTTCTTATAGTAGGTTAATGTTGGCCATAATGTGCGCAATGTTCTTGTGTGGCTGCTTTTCTTTCTTATAATTATACTCATGAGTACTTTGTCAACGTTGTATTTTCACGCCAAGATTTATAGATAATAATGGTTAAATTGTGTGTTTTCTGTTGTTGCTGCTTTTAATTTCTGCCTGAGCAGCAGCTTATATTAGTTTTCTATCAAAACTGCTTTAATATAAATATATATTATGCATTATAAATAACATACTATTCAGTCCTCTCTTGACGGCCTTCAAGAAAATTTCAAGTTTTCAATGACATTTCATTGAAATCTATACTAACTTAAGCATTTTTGTTTTGTTTCTGGCTGCTTAAATTTGCTGCTTTATATGTATTGCATGTTATAGCACATGTACTGGTGTGCGTTAACTTGTTGGTGTGTCTGTCAGTGGCTTATTTTAGTACATAAAATTTAATTTATTACAAATAACTTCATATAATGAATTAATTTTGTGGTTTGAACATATTTATAACACACTCCAACATGCAAACACACACACATTCAGACACATGCACACAAGCAAACTTATGTACAGTTTTCTAATTATTGCTTACCACTGTTTTGTTGCTTTGTTTGTATGCTCATGACTAGCACAAATGATTGCTTTATTTTTGTTTTTGTTGTATTTGTTTTTTCTTTTATATACTTTTGTCATGTTGTTGTAACATTCGGCAGAATTAATTAATTTACATGCGGTTTGAGCTGCTAATTAATTTGCTTCGTTTTTAATAAAATTGTTATTGTTATTATTTTAATTATTATTAATACGTATTGTTGTTATTGTGGCTGCTTTTATTATTATTGCAATAAAAAATTATAATAATAAAAAAAAATTCTGATTATTGCTGATTTGCACAGTGTAGCAATTATATAAAATATATGGAACAAAAATTTCACTCAAAGTCTTTTGGCACACATGAGTTATTATTTGAATTTTGTTATTTAAAACAAGTATACTTAAAAAAATTGCTCACATTTTTATTTTAACTATCACTGCCTTTTGTTCTAATCCATCTAATAACAAGCTTTATTAAGCTTTTAGCTAATCCTCTACGAATAATATTCAATTCCATTGAAATTAATTGAAATTTAGCTCTCATATCAATTGCAGCATTAAAAGCTTTGCATTTAATGCTTGAATTGATTTGTTGTTGTAATGCATATAATGTGCTTATTTAAGCATTCACGTGCTTATGAATATTTTAGTTTATTTCAGCATTAATTTATGTTTTGCGAATTATCTGTAATAGAGAAAATGCTTTAAAATAATTAAATGTTACTCATACGCCACGTTATTTAATACATAAATTCTTAATCATTTCTTAAAATGATAAAGGAATATATTAAGTCATAAAATCATAAAACTAAAAATTTGATTCGTTTAATTTACTTCAATTTTTCCAACATAACTTGAAAAACCTTATCGAAAAACTTGCAATCGAATTGATGGCAGAAGAAACTACTCAGAGTCAAAGTAAGAGCTTTATTAACGATTTAAAGCACAGACAGTCGTTTTTTGCAGAGAGGAGTAAAGAAAGCGTCCGAAAAAATCAAAAATAAGGAAAGATCGGGTTTTGGAATAGATGAACAGTCTCCACAATCGGATCTAAGCCACTCGAGAATTTAGAAGAGACTTCGAAGAGGCACATTCAGTGAAAATAAGCACTCGTACTGTAGCCCGACGATTCACATAAATGGTTTTAAAACCATAACAACCAGCATCCATCAAAAATCATGCATTTCTTGCTTTTCGTTTTGCTATTTATTCAATATTCAAATTCAATAAAAAATATTAAAACAGATGTTATTTAGAAAAATTTCATTTTAGCTTGAACCAACGCTCAGGGGATGCCCCCTGTTAATGCGAAAGCATTGTGTTGATTCGGAAGTTGGGTAATAGGCTAGTTCGAGGGTGGAAAAATGGTGAAGTGACGGTGAACATTTGTTTTGAATTCAGACATGTCAAAACTGCCAGGAAACACATCCGCAGGGAGATTATTCTATAATTTTATTGTGCGACTGAAGAACGAATTATCACGGTAATGCGAGGTTCTGTTGGGCAACAAGGCAATACTGTAGAGATGGGCTAGGTGAGCTGCCCGAGTGGACCTCGGAAATATTCGAGCGGGTGCAGTCAGGTCGTGTACCTCACTTGAACACTTGCCATGGTAGTACCTGTATAACACGCTTATTGACCCAACATTGCGTCGATGAACAAGAAAATTGGGAGATAATGATACTTTATCATACCCAATCAAATATATCGCACGGTGTTCGTCCAGAAGCTCCAAATAATAGCTTGAAGCCTCTGCCCAAATGTGAGAATTGTACAATGTATGCAACTTTTGAGACCTCTAAAAATACGATCTAAATTTTTCGATACGGCCTATTGTATATGACGCATGACATCAGACAAACGAGCTCAGCAGGCTGGTAAATACAAACAGCAGCAAGAAACAGGCGATTGTCATCGATACAGAAGCCCACGCATATTACTCAGTGTGGGGAAGCCCTGACATAAATGATCGAGGTGAGTCCTTGCTTAACTTTATTCTAGAAACTAACTAAAGCGTAGTTAACACAGGTAAGGAACCTACATGTGTGGACCCTACCTCTTCTAACGTATTAGACCTTACGTTAACGCCAAATACTAACACTCTTGTAACAGATTGAAGATGGTTGAACAGCCTTCCTTCTCAGACTACAAATATATTAGCTTAAATATTAAATTTAATTACACACCGCCTCAAAAGATCTTCAGAAACCCCAGAAACACTAACTGGAATCAGTATAGAAGAATCATTGAGACCCTCGCCAAAACGCATAAACACAGAATCTGACATCGAAAGGTCTCTAAAGACTCTTTCAAACCTACTAACAAAGCCTATAACTCCTCTTGTAGATCCACGCGAATGAAGCGAAAAATCAGACCACCATGGTACAGTCCTGATCTTGCAGAACAAATACGCGACCTACACGATTTCTTCAAACTGGCTAAATTAGCCGACCAAGAAGAAATATGGAGGGGGGAAATACAAACGGAGTGTCTCAAACTTCTCAAAAGCAATGTCCGGCGAGCAAAAAGATCCTAATGGAAGGGCTTCTGCTCGAACTGACAAAACTACAGACACGGAAGGCAGTCAGGAATCTCTAGATGTGCTTCTAAAAGCACGTTTTCCAGGCTGTACTGAAGTCACAAAGAATTACGTCACAGAGAGAGACTGGACAATCCCGTCACAGACTCCACAGAACTAATTAACAGCAGAAAAAATCCAGTGAGCTATAAATTCTTTCTCAGAATTTTAATTTCCAGGACCTCAAGGCATACTCCCTGTCTTGTTAAAAGTGACCACTTTCAAAGTCATTCCAGCCTACAACTCCTCTTGTAGATCCACGCGAATGAAGCGAAAAATCAGACCACCATGGTAGAGTCCTGATCTTGCAGAACAAATACGCGACCTACACGATTTCTTCAAACTGGCTAAATTAGCCGACCAAGAAGAAATATGGAAGGGGGAAATACAAACGGAGTGTCTCAAACTTCTCAAAAGCAATGTCCGGCGAGCAAAAAGATCCTCATGGAAGGGCTTCTGCTCGAACTGACAAAACTACAGACACGTAAGGCAGTCAGGAATCTCTAGATGTGCTTCTAAAAGCACATTTTCCAGGCTGTACTGAAGTCTCAAAGAATTACGTCACACAGAGTGACTGGACAATCCCGTCACAGACTCCACAGAACTAATTAACAGCAGAAAAAATCCAGTGAGCTATAAATTCTTTCTCAGAACTTAAATTTCCAGGACCTCAAGGCATACTCCCTGTCATGTTAAAAGTGACCACTTTGAAAGTCATTCCATGGCTTGAAATAATATATAAAGGATGTATCAGACTTAACTAAGTACCTGTAGCCTGGAGGACAGCTAGGGTGGTCTTCATACCAAAATCAGGTTGTAGTAGCCACCTATATCCAAAGCCTGACATCCTTTCTACTCAAAACATTTGAGAAGCTGGTAGAACAGTATATAAGAAACGGTACAAACTAGCCGCTGCTTGCAGTCAACCAGCACGCATATACAAAAGGAAAATGGGAATTTTTCTCTCGAATGCTCCCAAAGTCATTTCATCAGTGCTGCTCAACGTCCAGGTTTATGATGCGTGATTATTTCCTTATAGAGCGTTAGCTTTGTACTGAGCCCAAAGTAACACTTGTTGCAAGAGTTATCCTTCGTTTAATCTCAATACTGATATCGTTGGAGGAGTTAATGCTGGATCACAGGAAAATGAAGTCCTTCACAACCTAAAAGAAAGTGTTCTCAACAGTGACGTAGTTTCCAACCAGCTGGGAGTATTTGTTTGTTGACACAAGATACTTCGTTTTATCTGCATTCACTGCAAGACCCATTCGACTCCAATGGGCCAATGATGTCAATGTCAGCAGCGTAAACTAGCATTAAGCACGATTATAGAAAATTGTGCCGCTGCTTCTCAGGTCAGCGGCTCGGATGGTCTTCTCCTCGGATGATTAAAAAAGTCGCACGATAAGAAATCACCTTGCTTGGTATCGAACGGAAGGGAGTGGTCCTTCCCGATATTCACTGCGCTGCTGGTGTTGCTCAGTATCATCCTGCAAAGACGTTTTAGCTCTGCAGGACATGATGGAGTATAGGTGACTTCTTATTGGACTGTCGAAGATGGTTTTGAAATCGACAAAAAGATGGGCTGTGTCGATTTGTTTTTCGAGGGTCTTTTCCAAAATTTTTGGAGCGTAAAGATCTGGTCAATGGTGGACTTTCCAGGTCTAAAGCCAAACTAATAAAGTCCAATAAGTTGCTTGACGACGCGCTTCAGTCTTTCATACAATACACTGGACAGAACCTTATATGCGGCGAACCTTATATTAAAAAGGCTAATCCCACTGTAGTCGATTGGAACTGAGGTTCCAATCATCTGTAATGCATTCTTCCGAACACATAGAATATGTCTTCTGCATAGAATATGTCTGTGACTGCATTTAAACAGAGCTTTGCCTCCGGTCTTAAATAGCTCAGCTGGTAGGCCATCGGCTCCTGTGGCTTGGTTGTTTTCAAGCCGAGCTAAAGCTGTTATTACCTCGTTTTAATCGGGCAGCGGAACTTCTACATTGTCATCCATAATTGGGGTTTCCGGGATATCATCTCCACTGGCGGGATTGTTGTCAGCGTCGGCATTAAGAAGACTAGAGAAGTGCTCCCTGCATAACATCATTGTACACTGGATATCTTAGCTGCGCACAGACGTGTGTGGATCTTGGCTACGACAAGATAGTGATCCGAATCTATGTTTGCACCACGGATCGTGCTTACGTCTATTACACTGGAAGAGTGCCTACCGTCAATCAAAACGTGATCAATATGGTCGAGTGTTTTTTGATCAAGGGACAGCCAGGTGGCTTTATAAATATTAAGATGCTTGCATCTAGTGCTACTAACGCCCATGTTTCGTGCTGCGGCGAAGTCAACCAACCTCATTCCGTTATCAAATGTGTTGTCGTGGAGGCTGAACTTTCCGACTATTGGACTAAATATGTTTTTCTTACCCACCTTGGCGTTGAAGTCACCAAGCACGATTTTTATGTCATCGCTCGTTAAAATTTTCTTTGGTCTCGTCATCTTTTCCTTCTGTCGGAGCATGCGCACATATTAGGCTTATGTTAAAAAATTTAGCTTTGAAGCGGATAATATCAAGTCGTTCATTTACAGTAGTGAATGGTAGGACATGATGCCGTATTCTCTTGCCAACTACAAATCCGCATCCAAACTAGTACTTCTCCGCATGGCGGCTATAGTAGATATCGCAGGATGCTTGTCGTAAGCAACCCTGTCACTTCCATCACATTACTTGGATTGCAGTGATATCAAAATAAAATCTTTCCAAGATATCTATCAGTAGGATAGAGGCATCATCCCAATTTAAGGTCCGGACATTCCAGGTGCATATCCGTAAATCCCTGAAACTTTTCAGTTTTTCGTTTGCAGTAGTCGTCCTCAGATTTAGGGATAATTTTTCTCATTATTCTTTTCTGTTTCATTGAAATGCTTTAAACCCAACGCACAACCTTTACTTGAAGGCCAAAGGTACCCACCGCTCAAATTAGCTGTCAACTAACGGGTGTTAGGTTACCATTTTCAGGAGACACCGCGTGAAGGTTTTGAGTCGACTTGAGACGATTTCGACATGGATAATGCTGGCCTCGCCAAGTTGAGGCAGTCAGAAACGTTGCCATGTGAAGATAGCCCCCTTATCTCCCGCCACGACAACATGCAAGATCTCGAAAACCATGTCCGATGTAGGATGCGGTAAACTTACATTGCTTATTCTGACACGCACCCGAAAGGACAGCAGAATACTGGCGGGAATTCTTACATGTCACTGCATGGTAGCTGCCATGCTAAAAAGCTGAGTATAACCATGGATGACAACTGCAGGAAGTGCAAAGCACCAGGTATCCAAGAAACCCTAGAGCACCTTCTTTGCACATGCCCTGCCTTACTTAGATCGAGACTTAAATACTTAGACTCACCAACTTTTTAACACGGTCTCTATAGCTGGTTTAAAGTATCTGTACGGTCAAAATGTCCTGCAAGCGACTGTTGTACAACCCTTTTACGGCTTTTTGCTTACACAGTTTCTTGTTTGCCTGTTGAAAAAATGTTATTTTTACTCGGGTAAGGAGGTGCTCAAGGGACTTCCGAAAATTTTAATAAAACAAAAAATCCTTAAAATGGTCTGAATGAAAGTTAAAAAACTATAGGTATATCAAGAGTATAAAGGTGAAAAAAGTTATACAAATTAAGCAATTATTTAAAGAATACACTTAGTTATAATAAGTAACAATTCTTTTACAAAACAGAAAACTACGTTTGTTACTCTTTTTTTGGTGTTACCAGATAACCATATGAGCCCATATTTTTATTCTGTTCAACGATATGACCAAATAATTGATTTTCTTCTGCATCTTAAGTGAGTATCCTGTTAATAACTTCGAATATTTACAACTCTCGCCGCAGATCATTTATAACATATAAATTTCTTATGAAGCGTTTACCTTGAAGATCATTAAAATTGTCATCTCAAAAAGTTCTTTATGTTCAAAACTGAGAGAGTTTTTTTAGAACCCGACGTTAACATTAATATTTTGAACAATGGCCATTTTTACGCCATAGCTTATCCAAAATCAAAGCAAAGGTTTATCAGACAAATACCACAAAAGTTATGTTTTTCAATTTTCAAAATTTATTTCTACCGTGTTCTGACCAACGTTACATATATGTAACGGCTCATTTTTTATTTCACATCTGTAGTTCCACGTAACATATTTCATTTAATTTTATCAAAATTTCAGTAAACTTTATCTTTCTCATGTTAATTTTTAATTCATTTAAAATAATTTGTACACTAACTGCTCTCATGACATTTGAATGCATATTCATTGCGGCTGTTGCCAATAGATGGCTTTTAATTTGTAGTGTTGGCAAACGCAAAATCACGCGCTGTGGTTAGTGCTGCATAGCAATAGTGCTGGCAAAAAAAAAAAAAAAAACAACACAAAAACCAACTAAATTAATATAGCAAACACACCAACACGTCTATAAATGCTTCTATGCTGGTATGCGTGATGCATTCAAACTTAGTTTGAAAAATATTTGAAACATTTTAAATGAAAAATAGTTTATTTAATGCTGAGCATGTTTTTGTAAAGTTGCTATTGTTTTCATTTTTGCTGTAAATTTCAGTTTATTTTGTTCTTTTTTTTATTTATTTATGGGTTTTTCTTTATTTTATTGTTTTTATATTGACATTTTGTGCTTTTGTTTGTGCGATTGATTTTGTAAATTCAATTTTAATAATAATTTTGCAAACGTTCGCGGTTTTTTTTGTTTGTTGGTTTTAAGTTTTTTTTTTTATTATTATTTTGATTGATTTCTGTGCTGTTTTATGTAAGTGTTTGCCTGTTTGTGTGTGTGTTATTGTATTATTTTGTATTGTTTTGTATTGGTTTTGTTATTGCATTGCTTGTACATCTAGATATTTGCATTTTTTAAATGCTTGCATTTGTGGGTTAAGCTCACATATTTATTTTTTACGTAGGTAGTTTTTTTTTGTGTTTGCTTTTTATTGTTGTCATTGTTTGTGCATGTAAGTGTGTTAATAAAAAATATGAAAATGCATTTACAATAACGTATAAAACAATTTTGTAAATTTAATTAAAGTGGTAATGTATGATTTTTTGGTCTGGTGTATTTGTTGAATGCAATCCGATAGTGTCTGCAGAGCACATTGAATATTAACGGGGGTCATAGTTGGCGCTGATGAAGCAAAAGTTTTCCTTTTTTACTTTCTTTGTTGAACTTTTCAGGTAGAAAGTTTGTTTTTGGTATTCGGTAGTGAAGTATTTTATTAAGTTTCATCAGATTAAAAAGATTTTTTAAAACGTATCATCCTTGCTTCGTTAACGAATAACCAATGATAGTTTAAGAAAGTTTTTGAATTGAAATGTCACTTTTTTTAAACAGCTCACTTTTAAATAAATGCATGTTATGGCTAGAAAAGTTCGAAATTGTTTACTTCTTTTCTGTAACACATGTTACAAATTTGGATTAAATTTCTTTTCAATTCAAAAAAGATTCATAAACTTATAAATGTTGCAAACAAACTTAAGCTTCTAGGAAAAAACAAAACTATTATTTAAAAAATTATGTTAGTAATGCTGTTGAGACAAGCTTGAGAACAAAAATCTAAAATAACAAAAAATGAACCTGAAAAATAAAACAAAATTTTTCACTTTCACCAAAAACTGCTCTTGTGATTCAATGATTTATGGTGAAGGCAGTTTTTCTACGTTATTATTATTTTTATTTTTTTCTTATTTTAAATTTTTTTTTTTGTTCTTATTTTCTTTTACTTGATTTTTTTTTATATCTATTTTTAGTTTTACCTAAATTTTTATTTATGTTTTTGTATTTATTTGTATTTTGTTTTTATTCTTTGTTAACGTTTTTGCTTATATTTTTTAATTTTATTATTTTTCTAAATATATTTTTTTTTGAACTTAATTTTTGATTTTATTTAAATTTATTTATATTTTTTAATTTTTTTTATTATACGTTTTTTTTTTTTTGTTAACGTTTCATTTTTATATTAATTTTTTATTATATTTTCCTATTTATTTTTTTTTTGTTAATTTATTTTCAATTTATTTTAAATTTTATTTTAATTTATATAGATTTTTATTTTTATTTTTTTAAGTTTATGTTTATTTTTCTTTTTATTTTTATTTTTATTTTTATTATTATTTTTATTTTTATTTTTATTTTTATTTTTATTTTTATTTTTATTTATATTTTAATTTTTATTTTTATTTTTATTTTTACTTTTACTTTCATTTTTATTTTCATTTTTATTTTTATTTTTATTTTTATTTTTATTTTTATTTTTATTTTTATTTTTATTTTTATTGTTATTTTTATTTTTATGTTAATTTTTATTTTTATTTTTATTTATATTTTTATTCTTGTTTCTATTTTTATTTTTATTTTTATTATTATTTTTTTTTATTTTTATTTTTATTTTTATTTTTATTTTTATTTTTATTTTTATTTTTATTTTTATTTTTATTTTTATTATTATTTTTATTTTTATTTTTATTTTTATTTTTATTTTTATTTTTATTTTTATTTTTTATTTTTATTTTTATTTTTATTTTTATTTTTATTATTATTTTATTTTTTTATAGTGATTTTAATTTTTTATTTTAATTTTTATTTTTATTTTTATTTTTCATTTTTATTTTTATTTTTATTTTTATTTTTATTTTTATTTTTATTTCTATTTTTATTTTAATTTTTATTTTTTTTTATTATTATTATTATTTTTATTTTTATTTGTATTTTTATTTTTATATTTATTTTTATTTTGAATTGTTACGTTATGTATTATGTTATTTTTGTGTTTTTATTACTTAAGGAGGGACATAACATTTGCGGCAGAGAAAACAGACCTTTTTTTTAAAAATTCATAACTCAGTCAAAAACAAACATTCTTCGAACATTTTTTTTATTATTGTTGAGAATTGAACAAATTACAAAAAAAAAAAATTCAAAAAAATATATTTTTCACTCCAACATGTTTTAATACAGCTCCAAACTGACGGCAGAGTAAAAACAAGACCTCGTTGTTGCATCGCTGGGAGTCGCAATAATTGTCCGATCTGGAAAAAAATTACTTTTTTAAATTTTTGCAAAATCGTATCGTGTGACAGGAATTTTTGTTTTAATTTTTTTTTAATTTTTGGTGATGTTCCAAATTTTAAAGTGTGTTTTTTCGAAAAAAAATATTAACTTAAAAAAAAAAACAAAAAAAATTATTAAAAAACCAAAAAAAAATGTTAAAAAGCTCGTGTCCTACGATAGCGAATCAAGTTTAAAAAATACAAAAAAAAATTTCGTCAAAAAATTTAACCCGATAGTGCCGCACCAGTACGAAAAACATGGTTTCGAGTTAAACGCGTTCAAAGTTTGTGAACAAAGAAAAAAAAGGTTGAAAAGAAAAATGCGCTCTCACTTATCCGTCTGCAATATTTGAACCCGTAGGAATTTTTGCATAATATTTTTTTTCTTAGAATATCAATTTCAAAAAATGGCCAATGTCATGCCCCGTTAAAATTATTTTAAGTTGAATTTTTTTATTTTATGTTTAATGTTAAATAAATTTTTTAAGCATTTCCATAAATGATTTGTATCTGAAGAATTTCTTAAAGTTAATTCTTAATAGTGTTTTGCTGTGTTTAATAAAGAAAATTGCAACTGTATCATAAAAGCAGCTTAATTATGCTGATAAGCATATGTTGAGATTTAATTTGATTAAAACTTTTGTTGTTGCAATTTTTTTTTATTTTTACTAATGCTCTTTCTACACTTGTATTTTAAAATGCACAAAGTGCAAAACAGCAAATGCTGCAAAAAATACTCACAGCAACAACAATAAAACCAACAACTATACAGTAGTCTTTACCGCTGCCAGAACAAATACCACAACAAAAGCATCTAAAAAATATCGCTTAAGTGAAAAAGAGCAAAATTACACTGAACAGCAACAACAAAAACAAGGATAATAAAACAAAAATTTATAAAAATTGTAAAAAGAGTGCACCTGAGCTCCTATTTTACTTACACACACACAAACACACAAAAAAATAGCTTTTGTTGTAGCGTTTCTTACATTGGTTTTATTTATAGCGCACATTTATGTTCAGCTTTATTTCGTCTCGTTTGCAGTATTTGCTTGTTTTTTATTTTGTATTGTTTCGCTTGCCTTCCTTTTTTTATGTACAGATTGTTTTTTTAATTTTTTATTTTATTTTTGTTATTTTTAACTCATTTGTTTTAATATTTATATCATCGTCATGCAGTTTTTCAATGAACTTACTGGGATTTTCAAATAATAATATTTATAACAAAAATAAACTTAAAACCAAAATAAAAACAAAAAATATAAAAAACAAGCAACTTCGTAATATTATCAAAAGAATGCAATAAGCTGCAGCTACAGAAGCAAAAAATTCCCAAAAGAAACTTTAGCGAAAAATATTCTTCAGGAATAGCTCTAAAAAGCGATTCACTATCACTATCACTCTCACTATCACTATCACTATCACTATCACTATCACTATCACTATCACTATCACTATCACTATCACTATCACTATCACTATCACTATCACTATCACTATCACTATCACTATCACTATCACTATCACTATCACTATCACTATCACTATCACTATCACTATCACTATCACTATCACTATCACTATCACTATCACTATCACTATCACTATCACTATCACTATCACTATCACTATCACTATCACTATCACTATCACTATCACTATCACTATCACTATCACTATCACTATCACTATCACTATCACTATCACTATCACTATCACTATCACTATCACTATCACTATCACTATCACTATCACTATCACTATCACTATCACTATCACTATCACTATCACTATCACTATCACTATCACTATCACTATCACTATCACTATCACTATCACTATCACTATCACTATCACTATCACTATCACTATCACTATCACTATCACTATCACTATCACTATCACTATCACTATCACTATCACTATCACTATCACTATCACTATCACTATCACTATCACTATCACTATCACTATCACTATCACTATCACTATCACTATCACTATCACTATCACTATCACTATCACTATCACTATCACTATCACTATCACTATCACTATCACTATCACTATCACTATCACTATCACTATCACTATCACTATCACTATCACTATCACTATCACTATCACTATCACTATCACTATCACTATCACTATCACTATCACTATCACTATCACTATCACTATCACTATCACTATCACTATCACTATCACTATCACTATCACTATCACTATCACTATCACTATCACTATCACTATCACTATCACTATCACTATCACTATCACTATCACTATCACTATCACTATCACTATCACTATCACTATCACTATCACTATCACTATCACTATCACTATCACTATCACTATCACTATCACTATCACTATCACTATCACTATCACTATCACTATCACTATCACTATCACTATCACTATCACTATCACTATCACTATCACTATCACTATCACTATCACTATCACTATCACTATCACTATCACTATCACTATCACTATCACTATCACTATCACTATCACTATCACTATCACTATCACTATCACTATCACTATCACTATCACTATCACTATCACTATCACTATCACTATCACTATCACTATCACTATCACTATCACTATCACTATCACTATCACTATCACTATCACTATCACTATCACTATCACTATCACTATCACTATCACTATCACTATCACTATCACTATCACTATCACTATCACTATCACTATCACTATCACTATCACTATCACTATCACTATCACTATCACTATCACTATCACTATCACTATCACTATCACTATCACTATCACTATCACTATCACTATCACTATCACTATCACTATCACTATCACTATCACTATCACTATCACTATCACTATCACTATCACTATCACTATCACTATCACTATCACTATCACTATCACTATCACTATCACTATCACTATCACTATCACTATCACTATCACTATCACTATCACTATCACTATCACTATCACTATCACTATCACTATCACTATCACTATCACTATCACTATCACTATCACTATCACTATCACTATCACTATCACTATCACTATCACTATCACTATCACTATCACTATCACTATCACTATCACTATCACTATCACTATCACTATCACTATCACTATCACTATCACTATCACTATCACTATCACTATCACTATCACTATCACTATCACTATCACTATCACTATCACTATCACTATCACTATCACTATCACTATCACTATCACTATCACTATCACTATCACTATCACTATCACTATCACTATCACTATCACTATCACTATCACTATCACTATCACTATCACTATCACTATCACTATCACTATCACTATCACTATCACTATCACTATCACTATCACTATCACTATCACTATCACTATCACTATCACTATCACTATCACTATCACTATCACTATCACTATCACTATCACTATCACTATCACTATCACTATCACTATCACTATCACTATCACTATCACTATCACTATCACTATCACTATCACTATCACTATCACTATCACTATCACTATCACTATCACTATCACTATCACTATCACTATCACTATCACTATCACTATCACTATCACTATCACTATCACTATCACTATCACTATCACTATCACTATCACTATCACTATCACTATCACTATCACTATCACTATCACTATCACTATCACTATCACTATCACTATCACTATCACTATCACTATCACTATCACTATCACTATCACTATCACTATCACTATCACTATCACTATCACTATCACTATCACTATCACTATCACTATCACTATCACTATCACTATCACTATCACTATCACTATCACTATCACTATCACTATCACTATCACTATCACTATCACTATCACTATCACTATCACTATCACTATCACTATCACTATCACTATCACTATCACTATCACTATCACTATCACTATCACTATCACTATCACTATCACTATCACTATCACTATCACTATCACTATCACTATCACTATCACTATCACTATCACTATCACTATCACTATCACTATCACTATCACTATCACTATCACATCAACATCAACATCAACATCAACATCGACATCAACATCAACATCAACATCAACATCAACATCAACATCAACATCAACATCAACATCAACATCAACATCAACATCAACATCAACATCAACATCAACATCAACATCAACATTAACATCAACATCAACATCAACATCAACATCAACATCAACATCAACATCAACATCAACATCAACATCAACATCAACATCAACATCAACATCAACATCAACATCAACATCAACATCAACATCAACATCAACATCAACATCAACATCAACATCAACATCAACATCAACATCAACATCAACATCAACATCAACATCAACATCAACATCAACATCAACATCAACATCAACATCAACATCAACATCAACATCAACATCAACATCAACATCAACATCAACATCAACATCAACATCAACATCAACATCAACATCAACATCAACATCAACATCAACATCAACATCAACATCAACATCAACATCAACATCAACATCAACATCAACATCAACATCAACATCAACATCAACATCAACATCAACATCAACATCAACATCAACATCAACATCAACATCAACATCAACATCAACATCAACATCAACATCAACATCAACATCAACATCAACATCAACATCAACATCAACATCAACATCAACATCAACATCAACATCAACATCAACATCAACATCAACATCAACATCAACATCAACATCAACATCAACATCAACATCAACATCAACATCAACATCAACATCAACATCAACATCAACATCAACATCAACATCAACATCAACATCAACATCAACATCAACATCAACATCAACATCAACATCAACATCAACATCAACATCAACATCAACATCAACATCAACATCAACATCAACATCAACATCAACATCAACATCAACATCAACATCAACATCAACATCAACATCAACATCAACATCAACATCAACATCAATATCAACATCAACATCGAACCCTTCGACATCTTCGTCATCATCGTCATCTTCGACATCTTCGACATCATCGACATCATCGATATCATTTACATTATCGACATCTTCTTCATAATCGACATCATCGACTTCTCGACATCATCGGAATCTTTGACATTTTCGCAATCATTAAAATCATTGACATCATTGACGTCATCGACTTCGTCAGCATCTATTACATCATCGACATCTTCGACATGATCGATATCATCGACATGATCGATATCATCGACATATTCGACATCATCTATACCATCGACATCTCCGACATCATCGACATCATCTACATTTTCAACATCATCTTCATCTTCACCATTATTGACATCATCGACATCTTCAATACCATCGACATCACCGACATTTTCGACATCATCGACATTTTCGACATCATCGACATTTTTGACATCATCGATCATCATATATACTAAAACTAAGTTTTAGTTCAGCATGGGCTTAAAATTTAAACTTTAAACTCCTATCGGTTAAGTTGTTAAATTTCGTTAACATTAAAGCACACAATTAACACTCGCAAAAAATTTTATTCCGTGGTTCTGTTGGTTCAGCGGTTGTCGATTTGATTTGATGAACCGAGATCCTCAGCTAGACCGTTTTGTTTTTGTTTTTTTTTATTATTATAATCTTATGTTATTTATTACTGTAAAAATTGGGTAAAATTTTCATTTTTTGCCACATGCATTAGTGGCAAAAGGCAGGTTTTCTTATTTTTAATATATTTTTTATTAAATTTTAAGCCTTTGGTACTAAAAGTCAAATTTTATTCCCAATTTTTTAATTTCAGACTAAAAAATTTTCTGGTATTTTGAAAAGTATCAAAAAAAGCATAAGTTATTATACCTTAGTCTAACGATTGGTTTAACAATTATTCCAAGATTTGTAACTGTGTGGAAGCAATTTAAAAACATTTGCAGAAAATTAAGTTTTAATAAGCATTTATGTGAAGTAACAGTCAATAAGTAAAAAAAGAAAAGGACAGTTGTATTAATAATTGTTGACAGTTGATAATTTTTGTATTTCTATTGAAATCTTATTGAAAAAAAAGAATCCAAAGAAATTAGAAACAATATTACTACCTGACTAAAAATAAACATATTTCAGCTAAAGCTAAACAACTTTCGTACAACAGGCAAACAAGAAATTCTATAAGCAAATAAACTTAGATAAAACGACTGTACAACAGGTGCTTGCAGGACATTTTGTCCGGACAGATTGTGTACAGCTACTATCATATAAACAGCAAAATTGTCCTACAAGCGCCCATTGCACAGCCTCCTTAAAGCTTTTTGCATACATTTTTCTCTTTTCTACCTGTTGTACGAATGTCGTACGGCTTTAACTAAATAATTTTAGTTCTTACTCGGGTACTGTTAAATGTTTATTTAATAAAATATTTTAATCGCACTCATCCACTTCAGCTGCACAAGCACTCATTAAACCAGGGAAATGGGTTTCTAAAATCAAAACAAATGTTAGAAAAAAATATACAAATTTTTTAAACCGTTAAACATTACGGTATTAAAAGAAATTATTTTTAATTCAAAGCCAAGAACCTACCTGTACAAATAGCATCTCTATATTCGCATTCGTTTCGAAAAATTGTCCTACATCCACTCGGCTTAAATCCACACATGAGGCTTATATATTTTGGATCACATTTAGTATTGCAGAGAATTTGAGCCTCAAAAAATGCGATGCATTGACTTAAGACTGAAAATATAAATATTATAATAAAAAATTGTTGACACTAATTTGTGGGAGAACTTTTTAAGTGGCAGTTCTCTTAAAACAAAAAAAAAACAATATAAATCAACTTACCAAAAACCAAAAGAATATTTTTTAAACACTTCATTTTTGATGAATTTGTTTCTGAGTGAACTTTACTAACTTGTTAAATACTTTTAAAAAGTAAACTTATTCGCGGTCTGGAGAATAATGATGTTTTCAGAAGTCACTTCTAGTTTATATAACTGCAGTTAGTTTGAACAACAATAAAATTGAAAAAGTAACGCTTGGATAAAGAATTTTTTTTAAAGACGTATCGAATTACTTTGTGTAGTCAAACCAAACGAAATGTTGGTACCTTAGAAATTTATAATAAATAGTAGTACACTTTTGCATGCCATGTTATTTATTTATAAACGCTTGATTTTAAAACCAGCTGAAAAGCAACTTCAAACTAATATAACTGAAAAACTAAGAAGTGGTTGCTTAACTTGCGTATCGAATTAATTTATAATATCAAATCTGATGAAAATATAACTGTGGAATATTTTATTAACGGCATTTCTTTACGCTTAAATTATAAGTAAAGAAAATTATTAAATTGTATGTTTTATACGGCTTCATTTTTAAAAAAACTTATTTACAAAAACAAAATTTAAATATCTGCATAAAACTTATGTAAATAAATCCATATGAAAACATTTTTAAGTCTCTTAATTTTCGACAAAACTTCGTTCATGGTCCAACAGTATAAAGCAATCGACTGCATGAAAACTGCATGGAAAAGTATTAAATAAAAATAAAATTGCAACAGCAGCTTTCAACACTTTTGCAATGTGCTGCACCGCACTGCATACAGCTGCAACAAAATGCAATCCACCAAAAATGAAGCCATCAATTAATATCTACCATTCGCAAGAGCAAAAACATAAAAAACAACAACAATATAAACACAGCAATTGCTGCTGCTCACACATATCATTGCATTGCAACCACAAATGTCAAATGCACAACAACATGAGGTCACTGCGTCCTCAACGCGAGCGGGCGGTTTGATGAGCGTGCGGCCGGAAAAACAATCCGCATACGGCAAACAGCATTCCAAGCTTGAAGGCGACTTGAATAGCAATCGACTTTATAAACCACGCACAATCAGTGGAATGCAAAACATAAAAAACCACAACACAAGCTTTTCATTACGCTTGACCACACGCGAGTACACATTCGAACATACGCATACGAACTTAACTGAGTGGGCGGATATTGCGAAACATTTCAAAGATAGCAGCAAAGACCCTTATAGCACAGCACAGTGGTCAAGAACGGCTGATGACTTTGTGTTTTATGGATTTTATGCGCAACCATTCGCAGTTGAATGCTTAGCCTATTGACTGTAGCTTTTGGAGCTGTATCCATCCCACTGTCTAGTGCAGGCATTGAATTAACAGAAATCTGTCTGTTGCTCTTTACTTGCAGATGATTAAATGCAACCGTCTCGAATTATAATCTATGACTTTGTAGACTGTTACTGAAGTGATAAAGAGTGGGGTCATGTGGCAGAGGGTAAAGATTTTTTTTAACTCCTTGCATCCATATCTACATATTTAAATCTTTAGACAGAAAGGTGAGATGTTGGCATACACTGGAAAAGATGTCATCGACATCAACATCGACATCGACAATGTCAATGTCAATGTCAATGTCAATGTCAGTGTCAATGTCAATGTCAATGTCAATGTCAATGTCAATGTCAATGTCAATGTCAATGTCAATGTCAATGTCAATGTCAATGTCAATGTCAGTGTCAATGTCAATGTCAATGTCAATGTCAATGTCAATGTCAATGTCAGTATCAATGTCAATGTCCTTGCATCCATATCTACATATTTAAATCTTTAGACAGAAAGGTGAGATGTTGGCATACACTGAAAAAGATGTCATCGACATCGACAATGTCAATGTCCATGTCCATGTCCATGTCAATGTCAATGTCAATGTCAATGTCAATGTCAATGTCAATGTCAATGTCAATGTCAATGTCAATGTCAATGTCAATGTCAATGTCAATGTCAATGTCAATGTCAATGTCAATGTCAATGTCAATGTCAATGTCATTGTCAATGTCAATGTCAATGTCAATGTCAATGTCGATGTCGATGTCGATGTCGATGTCGATGTCGATGTCGATGTCGATGTCGATGTCGATGTCGATGTCGATGTCGATGTCGATGTCGATGTCGATGTCGATGTCGATGTCGATGTCGATGTCGATGTCGATGTCGATGTCGATGTCGATGTCGATGTCGATGTCGATGTCGATGTCGATGTCGATGTCGATGTATATGTCGATGTCGATGTCGATGTCGATGTCGATGTCGATGTCGATGTCGATTTCGATGTTGATGTCGATGTCGATGTCGATGTCGATGTCGATGTCGATTTCGATGTCGATGTCGATGTCGATTTCGATGTCGATGTCGATGTCGATGTCGATGTCGATGTCGATGTCGATGTCGATGTCGATGTCGATGTCGATGTCGATGTCGATGTCGATGTCGATGTCGATGTCGATGTCGATGTCGATGTCGATGTCGATGTCGATGTCGATGTCGATGTCGATGTCGATGTCGATGTCGATGTCGATGTCGATGTCGATGTCGATGTCAATGTCGATGTCGATGTCGATGTCGATGTCGATGTCGATGTCGATGTCGATGTCGATGTCGATGTCGATGTCGATGTCGATGTCGATGTCGATGTCGATGTCGATGTCGATGTCGATGTCGATGTCGATGTCGATGTCGATGTCGATGTCGATGTCGATGTCGATGTCGATGTCGATGTCGATGTCGATGTCGATGTCGATGTCGATGTCGATGTCGATGTCGATGTCGATGTCGATGACATTGTAAACCATTCAGATTTGTGTACCCTAAACCTGAAAGGTCAGGGTATATTTACTTTGTGCAAAGGTTTGTAACGCAAAGAACGAAACGAGTCCGGTATAGAAAAGTATATATATTCTTGATCAACGTCACCACCTGACCACCACTACTTTTTTACTTGTTTCTTTTAAAGCCTTCTGGACAATTTCGTATATTTTTTTTTATTAAGCTGTCTATGAAGCTGTTTACGATTGTCTGATATTAAATAAAAGCCGCAACTATATGAGAGAAATTTTGAGATATGTCTATCATAAGAATCAGTCTTTCTGCTGCAAGTTAATGTTATTAAAATAACTTAGACTGTGCTTACATTGCTTGTCAAACATCGTGTCCTTAAAAGCAAACTAATAGAAATATACTTCAAAATGACTCTCAACAAAATTGCAATTCATGTCTATGAAAAACCTTAACAAAAACATGTCTCATTTTTCAGCCGAAAGGAAAACCGCAACAAACGAAATATATTTCAACAACAACAACAACAACCTCAAGAACAAAAACAGAAAAAAACACACAGCTACTCAAGCTTAAAAAAAAAACAAATAAAAAAAAAACTGGAAGCAAGCAAGAAAAGTGCGGTTGATGCATTTTTGTGTTAGCAACTAAATGCAATAAACTAGAAAAATGACAAAAGACATTTTAAAAGCACAAAAATAGGGAAAAATGACGAAATAACGGTGTGGAATTTTAAAAGACAAAATACTGAAGAAATACATCAAAAAAGAAAACTAGCAGAAAAAAAAATAACTTTGAAAAAGTAGTAACAAAATAGATTATATATTTTCGCACAACAATGGAAACATAAATTTAACACATTCAGTGACACACACACACACACACATATATACACATGCAAACAAGCACTTCCGGTTTGTTGAAATGGCACTGAATGAGGCTATAAAATATGAATTTTATAGAAAATCATGACCCCGAAGCGACAATGGCAGCAACAACGACAACGACAACAGCAAAAAAACAAGCGACAACAATAGCAAGTACAACAACAACAACAACAAATAACCCTAAGCAAAGAACAAAAACGAAAAAGACCAACACTGCCAAAGTGTGGCGAATTGAATTGAGTTGAAGTCTATTGACGAAGTCTTCATTGAGGAAGTGCGGCCATAGAGTGGAGTAAGTAAAGCTTGTAGGGTAAACTAGCAGATTCACTAGCACACCCGAAGTCTATCAAGGCAATAAAGCATGTAAAGAAAAATGGTGTTAACGAATGGTAGCGGGAGAAAAGCTACGAAGCAAGGGAAAGGGCGGCTAGCGGCGGTGAAGAAAATCATACTTAAACACGTCGAGCATGCAAAATAATGCGAGCAAATATTGTGAAGCAGAAGAGAAAAAAAAAGTAACAATGAAAGCATAGCAAAGAACATGATTATCAACTTTTTCCACATTATCGTCATCATGCCTCTCGTTGTCGTCGTCGTCGTCGGCGTCAGCAAGATCAACAACATCATCGATAATGGACGTTGAAAGCAGCAGCACAGACGGTCCAACAGACGTACAGACCTACAAACGGAGGACGAACGCACGAATGACTCTTGTTTGTTGTTGAGTTGATGAATATTGAATAAATTGCCGTAGGGACACTTTTGTGTGACAAGGTTTCCTGCTGCGCTTGCTATGTATATGCATAGGTATGCGCCTGCCTGTATGCTGGTGTATGTGTGTTTACTATTTCATATTTTTTTTCTTGCCCTCTGCAATGTGTTGCTTTGTATGCGCTAGCTTGACAGCGACGTAAATTAACTTAAGTTGAAAGTCATCAAAATACCCACAAACATACACACACTTATATATTCATGCTGACACAAACACAATGCCAAACTCTCATTCGCACTCACGCTAACACACACACACACACACAGACTCACTGACAAGCACACGCACAGTAAAGCCAATAAACCGCAGCAAAGTGGAAGCCGAATGACTGATGAGCGGCGTTTTATGTTGATGTTCAAGTTACTGTTAATGTGCGACAATATGGCTTTGTGTGCGTGTATGTGTAGAAGTAGATGTGTGTATGTGTTTGTGTCTTTGCATTTGAGTTCTCTGATGCCATTCTTTATATGCCACACACAATTGCATATTTCTAAAAGTGCATTTTAAATAATTATGCCGTTTAGAATAGATTTTATGCAATAAGAATTGTGTTCGAAGTAATTGATGATAAGTATACAAAAATAACGGAAAACTTAGAAAGTTGAGTTATATGATTTTAAGAAAAATAAGCATTAAATTTAAATTTAAATTTTAAATCTGAACAGTTAAGGCAGAGATGATATGAATTTGGAAGAATTTATAAATGACTTGTAGTGAAATTGTGGCATCTTCTTATATATTAATACGTGAACATTAAAGTTTGTCGTACGCTTTTTTGGTATTAATTACAACTCAAAATAAATTAAACTTATATCATTCGAAAGGTTTTGTTGCCCAGATGTGCAGAATGTATATATAAATGATATATCTACTAGAGGGCGTTCCCAACCTTCTAAGAGAGAAATTAAATTTTTGAGAAAAAACCCGCTCTTTATTTAATATGAAATTTGGTTGAGGGAGAGTTCTTGAGTTAGTCGAATTTGAATTTTTTTAAAAGTAACAATTTCTTAAAAAAATGTAGTTTTATCCATTCGTCTATTGTAAAATTTGGAAAAAAATGTGTTTTGAATTCAAAAAATTTAATTTTCCATGTGAATATCTTGGTCGGATTTTAACGGTTTTTCAATTTTTCTAATTTTTTCTAAAAGTTTGTTAAATTTTCTTTCAAATGTGATAAAAATTACAGCAAAGTTCTAACCAAAAGTATTTTTAATGAATTTTCTGAATATTGTCGTTAGTTATTTAGCGTGTGTTTCAACCAAATGCCAAGAGAGAAAAAAAAACTGTCTCAAATTGAATGTTCTAAATTCTGAAGCAAATATCTCTGCCATCTGTGAATAGATTTTATTCATTTCTTTTTTGTATTTAAGTCCTATCAGTTAACTTAAAAAACTTTTGAAAATAATACCGTTTTTTTGTTTGTTTATATTTAAATTATTCCTTTTAAAAAAAGACCATAAAATTTGATTTATTCTTAAAATATGGGGTAAAAATGATTTTTGTTGTAAAAAAAAAAAAACTCAAAATTGCACTTTTGATTTGCTTTCAAAGTACATACCGAATTTTAGGTGAATTTATTTTGTCTTGGCACTAAATTAATAAACTGTCCGTGCCATCAAAAAATCAAGGCTACCCCCTATGATTTCTTTAAAAAAATTAAATTTATTTTAAATGTTGTTTTTCTGTTTTTGAACAAAATAATAATATAAGAAAAAAATTTTTTTTGAGAAAATAACTTTATATCTTTAATCAATTAAGAGTTATAGCTCGAACTTATTTTTATCATCTCGCATATATAATTATAAATAAGCAATCAATTAATTGGTCGAATTTCGATCCCAGGCGATACTAGTAAAAATAAATATCTAATTCGAGTTGTATGAAAAGTCTTATGTTAATGATAATTTATAATATAAATGTAGCCTTTAGTTTTGTTATTTTGAAATTTCATTTTTTTTATATATTTTGTATTATGTATTTTTGGTTACTGGACTAAAAACTATGAATCCGGTTCTTTGGGATCATGAAAAATTCATAAGGATTGTGCACTTTTTCTGATCAGGGTATGAAATGGGAGGAATTTTTATAATCATTTATATTCAACTAGCGGATGTAAGCCGGTGTTACTCGGGATTGTGCCTCGAGCACAGGAAAAGGACGATTTTAAAACTGCTCTCACTTAAAAATTTTTTAAATTATCAATAACATGTTAAAATTTTATAAATTATCTTTTTTTGGGGTTTTTGGCTCCTCTCTCCGTCGAAAGTGTTGAGTAAAAGTTCCGTAAAACTGTACCTGCCGGACATGATTACAAAAAAAAAATTACATTTTCAACGTCTCGATATGACATCTGGTTTCTGATGAAAATGGTCACCCAGTTTGTAAAAAGTCACATCGAGGAAAAATTTGGCATGCATTTAATATGCATTTTTATCTCAAAAAAAAAAATCCAACTTTAAAAAAATCCTTTTGACATCGATTCGATGTTGGATTGCCTTCGTTCAACATCGAGAAAAATTTGTTTTAAGTTTTTCTTAGCATGCATTTTTATCTCATAAAAAAATTCCTTCTTTAAAAAAATACCTTTGACATCGATTCGATTTTTGTATTACCTTCGTTCAACGTCGAGAAAAATTTGTTTAAAGTTTTTCTTAGCATGCATTTAATATGCATTTTTATCTCAAAAAAAAATTCCCCATTTTAAAAAAAATCCTTTTGACATCGATTCGATTTTTGTATTGCGCTCGTTCAACTTCAGTTTTGGTCGATACTGTTCCGTTGATTTTTCTTCAGCTTTATATAGCTTCTGCTCGTAATCGTTAATTTTTTTTTTATTCCTTACTCTTTGGTTATTGATTTCGTTTGCCTTCGGCTGATTCCTTGATTTTTGTCGAAAGAACTTTTAAAAGCATAGGATCTAATTCAGTAACAGTTACAAATGCTTACCAAGTTTTCATCAAAATCGGTTCATCCGTTTTGACGTGAATGAGCTAGACATAGTTGATTGAATAAAGCGCCCTCTCACGGAAGTCTTTTGAAATTTAAATAGCCTCAATTCTGTTGCAGGGTCAGGTTATCTCAAGTATCAAATTTTAGTAAATTTTGTTGCAGGATCAGGTTATTTCAAGTACCAAATTTTAGTAAAATCATCGGTCTAGGCGTTTAGGAGTTATTAAGTCTTAAAAATGCACTACTTAAAGTGCCCTCTTGTGGAAGTCTTTGGAATTTTTTACATTTTATGTTTTATCTTGGGAGGAGTTGAACCTTCTTACCAAATTTCATGGAAATGGGTTCAGGCGTTTAAAATT
This sequence comes from Tetanocera ferruginea, assembly GCA_958299015.1. Taxonomy (NCBI): domain Eukaryota; kingdom Metazoa; phylum Arthropoda; class Insecta; order Diptera; family Sciomyzidae; genus Tetanocera; species Tetanocera ferruginea. The sequence goes on from OY282641.1 coordinate 22,494,248, forward strand.
TATTATAAAGTGCCACGCCCACATACGTCCACCCCTTTTTTATAGTTTTTTACAGCCCCTATGTCTCTATCTTTGTCTCTATCAAACGAACTCGGTGTCCAAATTTCAGCTCAATCGGATAAAAAGTGCGCGAACCTATACGGAACAAACAGACAGACAGGCAGACAGACAGAGGGTCAAATATTTGATTTTATATATTAGATTATTTGAATACCGTATGTTTTTATCAAAAAAAGAAACGTCGGTTTCGATAGGGACCACTCTAGATATATTTTATTGAATAATGTGTTTTAAATTTTGTTACTTTGTCTACAACACCTGGGAGCTCATGCTTCAAAGCATATTTTATTTCTAAGATAACAGATTGATGATAAAGGCCTCTTATGACAACATTAACTTGTCGTAGTTCTGAAGGAGTATGAGAACATGATTCAACTCTTTTAGAACGAAGCAGAGCCATTAGGGCTTACAATCCCGGGACTGAATACATATTTTGTGATTTCGGTATTTATAATTAGGAATATCGGGATTTGAAAAAACAGAGAAAACCCATTTTTTTTGTACAAGAAACTAATAGCCGATCAGTACAACTTGGTCTGCTTCCGTTGAAAGTTGCTTTCACGATAAATTTTGAAAATTTCAAGGTAAATCGATACAAATAATTTTAATTACAAAAATTAATATAATTTGAAGTAGGAACAAAATATTTTAATTCCTGAACTGATTTCAAAATATTGAAATATATACTGATATGTGATAATTTGATAAGCGAATTGAAAATTTTCTATCAAACTGTTGGAATCGATTTTATCGATTCAGATGTCATTTCATCAGGTTTTGGCGGAAATTGTGCAAACCTTTTTTTAAAAATTGTGACTTCGCTTCAGGGGTTCCCAACCTTTTAAAACAGAAATAAAATTTTTGTTCAAAAATCCGTTATTTTATCAATTTGAAATTCAGTTTGAGAAGAGCTTATGAATTGGTCGAATTTGAATTTTTTTCAAAACTAAACATTTTTCTCCAAAATTATCTTTTATGCATTCCTCAAATGTCAATTGTCCGAAAAATGCAGTTTCAAAATCAAAAATTCCACTTTCCGAGCAAACAACTCAGTCGAATTTCAACGGTTTTCAAAACCTGTTTTTTTTTTTTTGTTTTTTGGCGTTTTTTCATCTAAAAGTGTTATAAATCGATGTTGTAAGTGTTCTGTAAGTACCTTTTATTAATTTCTGAAATATCTCTTAGTATTATGTCTTAAATCTATTTTTCACAGCGTTTTTTTTTTAAATTATTTATGTTTTATAGCTGGAAGAGTTAAGCTGCGATGTTTTCGAATAGTAATAATGTTTGTCTCAGCAGTAATATAAGTGTAAGTCCGTCTTCGTATTTTGACAGTTACATTAAACAATTTAGTGTCAGATCATACGTTTCAAGTCAAACCATTCAGATAATGATCTTTTATATCATTATTGAGGCTGAATATATCGTTATTGAGTATAATAACTTCTTGAATAGAATATCATTTATTAAACGCCTATAATGTGTCTAACACTTCATTTTTCTTGAATTGCTCGAATTCGGGCAACAGGTTTACTAGTTTGATTTAAAATCCAAAAAATTTGCATATGTATCGTCAAATTACAAAGAAATCCTCTGTAAAAAAATTTCTTTGTTGTTTGGCCAACGATTTGATGAAAAATTTGACGATGGGATCTGTGCTATTTACATATGGCTCATTCCATACAGACGAGTGTGACGTTTTGACTACTTTATCGTGCTGAAAATGGTATTAACCGGTTTAAATTTTAGCAATTTACTATAGGGTATTTTAGAAGATGCCCCAAGGTTTCGAAATGCTAAAACAAAATGCAATTATTTATACCAGTTTAATAGTTACATTCGCTTAAACACCTGGGACGGGTGTGACGAGCACAAGTTTAAAAACAAAAAATTCTGAGTTTAACATTGAAATTCAGTCCATATGCCACAATGAGACCATTTTTAACTTGCATATATTCAAATTTAATATATTTTCTGTTGAATAATAGTGAAAAATATTTTGAAAAAATGGCGATAACCATTCTTTTTTAAACTTTTAAATGGGACGGGTGTGACATAAGATTGTCCCGGGTGTGACTAGTGCGAATGATGTGGGAATTATATATTAGAACTTAATTGGTATAATTACTTTCACATATTTTTGACACTTAAATCAAAAAAATATGTTTTTAATTGATGTATTAATTTAAATAAAAAAAATATTTTTTTGCAAAAAATTTTTTTGCATGAATTTTTTATCAAATTAATACCTATTCAAATAATTTCAAGTTTTTAATATATTTAAAAAAAAAATATTTTTTTGCAAAAAATTTTTCGCATGAATTTTTTATCAAATTAATACCTATACAAATGATTTCGCTATACATGAATTTACAAAACTTGTTTTAATCAAAGAAGTTATTCATATACTTGCAAAAATTTTATTATTAGAAAAAAATTTTGAAAACCGTTCCGGGTGTGACCAACTTCTTGTAACGGAAATGAAGAATAAAAATAATTTATTGAATGAAAAAAGTTAACAAATTTATGTAAAACATCAACATCCTTACTTTAGGAAAGTTTCATTCTTATCATAAGCCCATGTTGCATCTTAGGAAAACTATAGCCTTTTTTGGGACGGGTGTGACACAGAAAAAACACTCAGTTTAAATATTTTGTACTTTGGAAACGCAGTAACCAATCATTATTACAAACTATTCTAACACAACATTGATATCTTTTTTAATATTACTAACCTTATTTTTTTTAAAGTTGTATCAAAAGATGACTGATTTGAAGGTTTAAATTAAATCAAAACATTTAAAAATTTTTTTCAACTCGAAGTTTGTTTAGTTAAATTGTCAAAATAATATAAAAAAGCATTTAATTTAAAAATTTTTTTGCAGCAGGACTAACTTAAGATTCCACTTCAATTCGAAAACCAAAAATTACTTCAAATGCATGCATTTTAGAATTCATGCTCCCGTTCCTCATTTCTGTGGAATGAGCCATATGTAATTAGTGTTGCTCGCGACAAAATGATTAACATTTGAAAATAATTTAACGCTGGACTCACACTTCTCAGACCTCAATTAGTTTTCCAATAGAAGTAATTAATTGGTATTGGGGTTTTGTACGCACATTTTGTATTGGAAATTTCGAAATGAATGTAAGTCAATCTCTCATTTCAGCCTTCTAGAAGGCACCCTGGAAGCGATGGAAGACGATTTGATAAAAAACTTTTTAACAAAAAAAAAAAACCTACTTCAAAATCACTACAAAGTAAAAAATAATTTTAAATTACTTTTACTATTTATTTCTTGGTCAAACTTAATAATTTATTTATATTCATTATTATATTGGAAATCTTATGATATCAATTATTCTGAATTGTTTTATTTATATCATAAATATATTAATTTTTTATGATTATAAAAGCTTCTAGTCAGCGCTAGTCATTGACATAAAATCATGATAGTTTTGCCATCCCTACTCTATTTAAGACTTTTTTATTTGTGAATATCCCGCTTAGGTGACGCTGTATTAATTTGTAATCTTAATTTTTCTTAAATCTTAATTAAAATGCTATATCTTTGTTGCAGCTGCACAAAAAATCTGATTATATTGGCGCCGACTTCGAAGCTTTTATAATCATAAAAAATTAATATATTTATGATAATAATAAAAAAAAATTCACAATAATTGATATCATAAGATTTCCAATTTAATAATGAATATAAATAAACTATCAAATTTTACCAAGAAATAAATAGTAAAAGTCATTTAAAATTATTTTTTACTTTGTAGTGATTTTGAAGTAGGTTTTTTTTTTTGTTAAAAAGTTTTTATTTCTTTCTTTTAAGAGAAAAAGATATATTTTAAAAAAGTGTATAAATTAATTAAACACCAATTATTTATGCTCATAATATGGAAAATGCTTTTCTGTCGTTTCTTATTCTGTTCTTTGTCAGTATCTTTATCAGTACCTACTCTTGTAATTTTATCAGTACCCCAATGTCAATATTGACTGAATAGTGTGTTTATAATAGTGACACGCCTCTTTGTCGAGAATATCACACTCTTTGTCATAGTGTTTTCAATAGTTCTACCCATTCTAACAATGAATTTGATCACACTTAAGTCAATATTGTACAGTTTTTTTACACACTGCCACACCCCTAAGTCGAATAACGCCCAATTCTTCGGTAGTAATTTGTAATAATTGTGCCTACGTCTATACTCTTTCAGTTAGTAGTGTCTGTATTCGTTTTAGTGTTTTCTAATATTGCTACACCCCTTTGTCGAATGACGCCCACTTTATTGACAATAACTTGTTATAAGTGTGCCTACTTCTGTACTAAATATCAGTACTCTAGTGTCAATATTATTCGAGATACAATGTGTTTTATATATTGCCACACCCCTTTATCAAACAACGCTCACTTTATTGAAATTAATTTTTTATGATTGTGCCTACCTCTGTAGTCAACTTTGGTACTCTAGTGTCAATATTATTCGAGATACAGTGTGTTTCATATATTGCCACACCCCTTTCTCAAACAACGCCCACTTTATTGAAATTAATTGTTTTATAACTGGCCTACCCCTGTAGTTTTTTTAGTACTCTAATATTGCTACACCTCTTTCATGACTAACGCCCACTTAACTGATCGTTATTTTTTATAATTGTACCTACCCTTGCATTTTTGCTGTGAATTTTATTGACTCTAGTACTCTAGAGTCAATATTTACTGAGATACAGTGTTTTTCTTATAGCGATACGCCCCTTTATCGAAAACCGCCCACATTACTGTCAGTTATTTGTTTTATTTATACCTACCTTTGTACTAAATTTTAGTATCTTAGTGCCAATAGTAATCGAGATACAATGTTTTTTTAATATTGCCACTCCCCTTCTCGAATAACGCCCATTTGTTTTTTTACAAAAATTTGTAGTAATTTTTCCTACCGTTGTAATAAATTTCTGTACCCTAGTATCAATATTATTCGAGACACAGTAATTTTCTTATATTGCCACACCCTTTTTTCGAATAACGCCCACTTTTTTTATAGTAATTTTCAATAATTGTGCCTACCTCTGTACTTAATTTCAGTACTCTAGTGTCAATATTCTTCGAGATACAGAGTTTTTACAATATTGTCACACCCTTTTTTAGAATTACGCCCACTTAAGTAATCGTCGTTCTTAATATTTGTGCTTGCCCTTGTAATTTTACTGTGAATTTTATTACCGTAGTGTCAATATTTACTGAGATACAGTGTTTTCTTATAAAGACACGCCCCTTTGCCGAATACCGTCCACTTTCATAGACGGGCACCTCCGCGTTGATAGTCTCTATTTGTTGACAAATTACGGCAATCGGGCAAGAACTTTAGGAGTAATCGATGTACATACATTCACAAAAAAAAAAAAAAAAAAAAAAAAACAGAGAAACCAACCAACTTGAGAACCTCCTCCTTTTTGAAGTCGGTTAAAAATGGGTGTCATCCACCCACGTACACGCCCACCTCCCAAACAACCCAAAAATTGAAAAAAAACAATAAATAAGATCATGTTTGTAATAGAGAGGTCAAATTTGGTATGTATGTATTTTATACCAAAACTAAGGTGTGTTCAAAAATTTGGAGTAGTCCGTCCAAGAACACACCCACCTCCCATAGCGAAAGCATAATAAAGGCAATTACTGTGAGCTACAGGAATAAAACTTGGTATGTGTAAATTTTTCTTCAACGTTTAAATGCATATTAAATATAGGCTTCATCCGCACATTTTCAATAACATTTTTTTTTTTTTTTGGAAAAGTAGGTTTAGGGTATTTTATAGTCGGCCTAGACCGACTTTAGACTTTTTTACTTGTTTTTTTTTTCCAAATGGTTTTGAACAATGTTAATTGAGGACAGATGTCTTTGCCACAAATTTCAGCTCGTTTTGGTTTCATTGAAGAGATACAAATTTTGTACCTAAATCTGTCAAAAATATGTGAGATGTAAGACTTGTCCAAAGAGACTTTTTATGAAAAGAAAATTTTCATGTATCTAGAGAAAAACTTTTTCTTAAAGAATTGGGTACTAGCTTGTTAACTCTTTGGCTTACTGCGAAAATTTTGTTAGCAATCATATCCTTGATTTAACTTTTTTCCTGCCGTTGTTGTAAAGCTATGGTAAAGGAACTGTGTAGACAGCTGTATAACTCTCCTGTCTTCAAATTCCTTGAATATCTTATGGTGGTTTGCTGGTCTCCGATCAAATCTACTTATGACATAGAGTAGTCTTAAGTTTACGCTTAAGCAAACCGTAAATAAGTTAAAATAAAATCATTGCCTTAACCATTATAGTGACTTCAGGCACGAAACGTGTGGGAACACGTTACGCTAAAGTAGCCGCTACTAAAGCAGTTTACTATCATCTCTAACTTATGAGACCAACACACTTCACTTAATGTCCATCGCCATGAATTTCACTAAAAGCGTAATTTTAATAAAAAATAGTAATCATAGAAGAAGAACTTCATGTAAAGAGCTTCATTCAAGTATTTCCTGAATGCACTCAAGACTGGATTAGCAGCAGAACCAAGTGGCTGTAAATGCAAAAAATTTACACCAAAATTACGAGATTTCTAAAGAAGTAGAGATGCACATGAATAAAGCACTAAAAATACAATAAAATTAAGATAAGACTGTGTGTGTGTGGCTATGATAGAGATTGTATGATAGCAACAAAATGCTTTTGAAATAAAATGAATTGAATATTAAAAAATGCTTTAGCCTGCTATGACTTTATATAAGAAACAATTTTTTTTTTTTTTTAATATGACATTTGCTTACAATTTTATAAAATTAATGCACAAAGTTAACTTAAGTGTTAACTTTACTTCAAGTATTGCTGCCAGCTTTGTAGCACTTCAGCAGTCTGCGAAAGCAACAAAAGCTGTTTAATGTTGAGAGTAACTCTATCTATCTTGTCGTGTTAAAGAAAAAGCTGTACATTTTGCAGCTCTTGAGCCACACTTCAAAATTAAAATGACAACCAAGAATTTGTATAGAAATTTTTTTAATTAGAGGAAACTCCATTTTGCCCACATCAATTTAAAATAAAATATATAAAAAAGAAAAATAGCTGTATAAAATGAGCAAGCAAGGTGATACTGATTGTGACTTCAGGTTATTTAGCAGTGTAGTGACGTTATAAAAAAACAAAAACCAAAAAAAAAGAAACAAAAAACAACAACAACAATATTCACATCAACAAAAAGCTATAACTTTAAAGGACTTGCCAGCGGGTTACAGTGGTAACATGGCTCTATGGCGAACAAGATATAAAACAGCCACAAAAACAAAAACAAAAACAAAAACAACCAACAACGCATAATATTTCATTTCACAACATTTCCCTGTTTGGCTGTGTGTCATTCTTGAGGTTTGAATTTTGTTTTTGCTACAGTTTTAAATGTGAAAAATTGTACATGAATAACTTAACTACCACTGCTAATGTACATTTGATGTAGCTGTCAGTGAGTTTGGGCAGTTTTTTTTTTCTCTTCACTTTTTCGAGTACTGAGTGAAATGACAGTGACACAGAGAAGGTGGTGGTGTTGGTGATAGTAGAGTTCTGCTATCTTGTTGGTTTCTTTGTGTTACCTTGACAGTGACAGCCACCGGTATGTTTTTTACACTGACTACAATATTGTAACTGAGGCTTTTTAGTACAAAAAAAAAGTATTTGAACTGCATTAAAATTATTAGTGAACAGTGTTGAGTTACATGTCACAATGGCGAGGGGTGGATAAAGAAGCAATTATATCTGACACAGGGCTGCAAATAGAATACAAACTTTTGACAGGTTGGCTTGGTATTCAAAATTAATTTTTTACTCTTTGGTAATATGTATTTATCTTTTTGATGGCATTTGATATCAAGGCAAAACAAAGTATATGCTGTCTGCAAATAGGGAAGCGCGCCGTCTAGGCTCTCATAATACAGCAGGCAAATATAACTTGAATGTTGTTAAGTTGCCGTAAACAGCAATAATAATGTCAGCTTGAAGTTTAAGCAACACATAATAATTGCTAAAAGGTGCTACTTCGTGCATACACTGAGAAAACAAAAAAAAAGTAAAATGCACATTTTAAAAATGTTTAGTAAAATGTTTATTTTAAAACAGGAAGCGTACCGGTTATGGTTTTTATCGAAAAAGTTACATATTAAGTATTATATTTTAACATTTAATTTTCCAACAAAAAACAAAAGTAATTTTGTGCCTTATATTTTTTCGAGCAAATATATCAGTTACTTTTGACTTTTATTTTATAAGTCAAAAATAACAGTTATTTTTTGCCTTTCATTTTTTCGCTCAAAAATTTAGGCAATTTGTATTTTCTCAAAGGCCGTTTTATCGACTTTAACACTATTTATATCATTATTTTTGTCTCATCGGTGTGCACATTTTACACATGGTATAAATAATTTTACCATGTAACCACCACCAATAAGTGGTGACCGTGGCATGCAGGTTAAGTGTGTGGCTTAGCATGCTCGGAGCCCGGGTTCGATCCCCAGCCGTGGCGAAAAGTTTTTTCAATAAAAAATTTTTCTGATCGGTCACCACCTCTCTGCAGACAATGGCAAACCTCAGAGAGTAAATAATGCCATGTAAAGCTTCTTGAGAACATGAGCCGTTTGGAGTCGGCATAAAACATGTAGGTCCAGTTCTCGGTCAATTGTGTGCAAAAATTTAATAACACACACAACACAATCGATCCTAAGAAGCTCGGTCAAAGTCCTTTCAAGGGCTGAAATGGCCAATTTGTTTTTTTTTTTTTTTTTTTATCAATAATTTTTTGACCTGTCAAGCGGTATTTAAACAAACACAAATTGCCTGATATTTTTGACCGAAAAACTTACAGGCAAAAAATAACTGTTATTTTTTACCGATAAGATAAAAGTCAAAAGTAGCTGTTATATTTGCCCGAAAAAATATTAGGCACAAAACTACTTTTACATTACAAAATAACTGTTACTTTTGACCAATTAAATAAAAGTCAAAAGTAATCGTTATTTTTGCCCGAAAAAATAAAAGGTAAAAAATAACAGTTTAATTTTAACTTTTATGGAATCAGTCGAAAAAGGCACTTAATATTCGTGAAACTGAGGCCATTTTTATCATAATGGTTTATTTGAAAAAGTCCTTCGACAATTTTTTCATTATGTCTTTTTCATTTGAAAATGGTAAAATAACAGTTATTTTTGGTCCCTATTTAAAAAACATTCTACGCCATGCAACAAAGAAAATCCTTCCTTTAAAATGAAACGTTTTAAAAACAAAAACGAACGTTGTACTATGATATACTAAGCTATATTGAATATTTTCAAAAACATTCTACGCCATAAATAAATGAGAACGCACATTTTAAAATACAATAGTTCCAAGAAACGTTTTAGAAACAACAATGAACGTTTGACAGTCATAAAGTAGTCTAAAATTAATATTTTTAAAAACATTTTACGCCATACTAAAATAAAAATGCACATTTTAAAATACAAAAGTAAAACGAAACGTTTTAAAAACAGCAATGAACGTTTTCACAAGAATTTTATAAAAATGCATGTTTTTGTCAAGATTTTCTGTTATTATATAAGATGAGTAGTTTTAAATAGCATAATTACCTAGTTAATTTATCGTTGCCAATAGCTCAGTGAAAGTGTGCTAGACTCAGTGGCGGATCTGGAAAAAATCTTGGGGGGGGTAAATTACACAGTGCGACACGAAAAAATAACTTTAAATATCACAATGGTTTCTAGTAGTGCTTGGTCTATATATTATGCCCTCATACTCAATTTTATCGGATTAGGTCAAATAAGAGAGAAATTCAAGGTCAAATTCCACCTTTAAGTCACACATTTTTTCTTATAACTCTTAAACTAAATTCAAATCCTGTGTAGTAACTGGGTCTATATATTTGCAATGGATGGTTCTTTATATTTTGAGACCATTTTTTGCTCAAAGAGTTACGTAAGGGGGTTAATTATTTCTTCGAAAACAGGGCTTTTTTAATAAAAAACAAAATTTTTAATAGTTCAGTTACTTTGTATTTGTCTTCAAAAACAATCAGATTTTGCTGAATTTTTGCACACACCTTAAGTAAAATAAAATAATCCACCTCTGGAAAGATCATAGCAATTACATGTGCGCATCCAAAGATATTCGGATACAAAGATTACCAAAGATGGTAGCTTCGTTAATGTAATCCCTAGAGTAAAATCAAGCGGATGAAAATTATGGACTCAATAATTTTCTTCAAAACTGTCCTTAACATTTTTAACGAAAAAATTACCGTTTTAAAGATATAAGCGTAAATATGTAATTACAACATATATGAAAAATTCGAACTTGAGAAGAAATAGAAATACAAATAATTTTTATTTCAACACTGAGGGAAATATGTGTTAAAACTAAATGAAATTGTGTTAATATCAAACGAATTTGTGTTTGAAATAGAGCTTGAAACAATTTCATTAAAGTTAAACACAAATGTTTTTAAAGTTTAATTTAAAACAAAAGTTTTTGTTTTTAAAACATTGTTTTTAAATGTAAAAACAAATTTAAAACAAAAATTGTAATATTTAAAACAAATGTTTTAAGCTTGATGTCTTCGATGCCAGTTTTTCATTTTTTCTGCGTTTTCGACACGAGATTCGTATTCAGCGACCCCTGGGACCCTCCGAATACCGAATTTCAACTCCACTCGATGAAGTTTGACTTCTAAATATTGAAAAAAAATTAATTAGAGATTATTTTATCGTTTATGTTCGTTACTTGCAAAACCAAAATTCCAAAAACTGTCATATTTTTCAAATAGTTATTTTTTTGTTTTTTCAAAGACATAAGAAAAATTATAAAAAAGGAAGGAGTTGATAGTTGAAATTTAAACACGTTTGTTTTAAATTGTGTTTTGTAGAAACGATATTGCTTTTAATTTCTATTTGAAAATTTTTTGTTTAATTTTAAAGTATGTTTTTTTTCTCAGTGAACCGTTTAAATTTTTCATTTATAATTTTCATATAATTGTAACTACATATTTACGCTCATATCTATCATATATAAGCTCAAAACAGTAACTCTTTCAGTAAAAATGTTAAGGACAGTTTTTAAGAAAATTGTTGGATCTACAATTTTCATCTGAATGATTTTACTCTAGGGCTTACATTAACTAAGTTAACATCTTTGGTAATCTTTGAATCCGAATATCTTTGGATTCGCACATGTTATTGTTGTAATCTTTTTAGAGGTGGGTTATTTTATTTTACTTAAGGTGTGTGCGAAAATTCAGCAGAATCTGATTGTTTTTGAAGACAAATACAAAGTAACTGAACTATTGAAAATTTTTTTTATTAAAAAAAAACCCTGTTTTCGAAGAAAGTATTAACCCCCTTACGTAACTCTTTGAGCAAAAAATGGTCTCAAAATGCAAAGAAACATTCATTGCAAATATTGAGATGCAGTTACTACATAGGATTTAAATTTAGTTTAAGAGTTATAAGAAAAAATTTGTGACTTAAAGGTGAAATTTGACTTTGAATTTCTCTTTTTTTGTGGTAAAATTTGTTGGCACATAGGTTGCAAAAAAGTTTGGCAGGTTTTCAGTAAAAATTTAGAAGAGTAAAATATTTTAAGTGGCAACTCTGGTCTGCACTGCCAAAATCTTAATTGCGCTCATTACAAATCAAAATCAATGTTGCTTGCTCAATGATTTCATATAAAGAGCATTTTTAAACTAATCGTTAATATTTTCAAATCTCAAATCTTTCTAGGAGTATAAAGAACTAAAAACAAAATCATAAGTAACCACGCAATGAAAGACAACGGTAAATTTTTGCTTTGCTTTTGCGTTTAGTTCGTTGTCACGTTCGACATGCAAAAATAACATTTTTACTCATTGCGCTGGAAGAACATGCACTAAGCTATTTTGCAAAAATATATTTGTTATAAAGCAAGCACTTACGCTGAGGTAGTGACTTCAAGTTTTTTTATTAATTTTTATTTGTAAGAAAATAACGCGTATTTAAAGTTGATTTTAAATTTGAGAATATAACGAGCTGTAACTTTATATCAGGCTCATTTTTAAAAAAAGTTGAAGTTACACTACCTCGACTTAAGTGTTTGCTTTACATATAATTATATTTTGTTTTTTGAAGATGACTACTGATCGTGTTAGTCTACACGCAAATGACGTCACAAAACAAAAAAAAACAAAATTTTTTTTTTATATGGGCAATTCCACCAAAAAGTCAACCGAGACGAAAAAATTCAAAGTTCTTGATAACAATGTTTGATGTCTTATTCACATAGGGAAACAATCAAATTAAAGTAATTTAAATTTATTTTACATTTATTCATATCTCATTGCGAAATATTCGGATTCAAAGAGCTCAAATGTGTCTTTAAAACAGTTAAAACAGTTATTAAACAGAAACATAATGCATTGACTTTTGCTTGTCAAATCTTTCTAGGAGTATAAAGAACTAAAAACAAAATCATAAGTAACCACGCAATGAAAGACAACGGTAAATTTTTGCTTTGCTTTTGCGTTTAGTTTGTTGTCACGTTCGACATGCAAAAATAACATTTTTACTCATTGCGCCGGAAGAACATGCACTAAGCTGACAAACTAATTATCTTAAATTGAGTTTATTCATGCGATATATTATACCAAACCTACGGTGTGTTCAAAAATTAAAAGTAATCCGACCACGAACACGCCCACCTCCCATAGCGAAAGCACAATAAAGGCATTTATTGTGAGCTACAGGAATAAAACTTGGTATGTGTAAATTTTTTATCAACATTTAAATGCATATAAAATAAAGGCTCCATCCGCCCACGGACAAGCTCATTTACAATAAAATTTTTTGTTTTTGAAAAGTGGGTTTAGGGCCTAGACCGACTTTAGACTTTCTTTACTTGTTTATTATTATGTTTGAATAAATATTTTTGTTGACTTATGCATAGTTTCTTTATTTGAATTTCATTATAGAGCAGAAAAAAAACTAATATGGTGATCGAAAAAGTGTCACGTGCAACATGTCACGTGTGACCATCTCTTTTATTAAAAAATAAAAAAAATATAAATCCTTTCTTTCTACAATGCTAGCCATTTTCAAGGAACATCAATGCACAACATTAAAAAAAAATTACATAAAAACATTGCTTCCCATTTCGCTGAAATCCGCGTTTGAATTTTTGCCACGAAAACCACTTCTGTTTTTGGTCACGTGCGACCACCTTGGTTTTTTGCTAATATCTTGAGAACTAAAAATAGCCCAACAATTTACAATACCAATAATTAAAGGGCTAATTGAGGTCCTCATAAATTTTTTAAATTTGTTTTATTATGACATTTTTATACTCCCACGCGTACTGCGTAAGGGGTATATTAATTTTGTCACGACGTGTGTAACACCCAAAAGGAGGCGTGGTAGGTATGGAAAAGTATATATATTCTTGCTCAGCATCACCACCTGAGTTGATTTAGCCATGTCCGTCTGTCTGTCCGTCTGTCCGTCTGTCCGTCTGTCCGTCTGTCGACACGATTACAGCCGTAATTTTGAAGATATCGTAATGAAATTCGATATTTAAGCTTTTTTTTAAAAAACTAAGGTCAAGTTCGAGAATGGGCTAAATCGGATGAAAACCACGCCTACCTCCCATACAACCCCAAAATTTTAAACTCAACAAAGAAGCTAATATTGAAGCTACAATACTGAAATTTGATATATGTGTGTTTTATGTCAAAACTAAGATGTCTTAGAAAAATGGGCGTCATCCACTCACTAACACGCCCACCTCCCATACAACCCCAAAATTGAAAAATCTATAAAGAGGCTAATATTAAAGTTACAAGACGGAAACTCGGTATTTGTGTATTCAATGTCAAAACTGAGGTGTGTTATAAAAATGGGCGTCACCCACACATTAACACGCCGACCTCCCATACAACCCCAAAATTGAAAAATCTATAAAGAGGCTAATATTAAAGTTACAAGACAGAAACTCGGTATTTGTGCTTTCTATGTCGAAACTGAGGTATGCTAGAAAAATGGGCGTCATACACAATCTAACACGCCCACCTCCCATACAACCCCAAAATTTAAAACTTTATAAAAAGGCTTATATTTAAGCTGCAGGAAAACAATTTGATATATATGTATTTTAGACAAATAAAAATAATAAAATCTCTCAGAATCTCATACATAAAGCTCTCCAATTAAAGATTCTTCCACCCTTAAGAATCGGACGTGGGGGTATTTTAACTTCGGCCAAGTCGAAGATATACCTTACTAGTTTTCTCATGAAATGTGTACAACAGTTACGTTCGACACCATGGAAATGCCCATATACTTTAATAGTTATTGAAATCAATAAAAAAACTAAAGTTTAATAATGTCTCTGATCATTATTTTGTAGTATTTTTTCAAAAAACGTCTTCAGAAACGCTTATGTATACATAAAAGTACCCTTAAGCTGTGAGTACAACTATGTTCTCCAAATAAAGTATTAAAAAATAAAGCATTTAAAAGTTCTTGGGGGGGTAATTACGCCCTTTACCCCCCCCCCCCCCCCTCCCTTGTATCCGCGCCTGACTAGACTGGCATGCAGAGGACGTCGGTTCGCATCCTGACTGTGCATGTATCAAAAGTATTAATTTAATTTTTTAAATTCTAATTTTAATTGTTTCATTAGCTCATTAGTCAGAAAAACCCTCGAAATAAGTTCGCACTTAAAATCTTAAAAACAATCTATCAAAATTTATCAAAAATAAATGTGTTAAAATAATAAAAAATTCTTGCAGGTTTCGTCAGGGATTGAACCCTGGACGCTTGAGTATTAAACTCGATTTCGCAGTCTGCTTTCTAAGAGCAGCCTTGTCCTTTCTATCGCATCTTCTGGATGGCGGTGATGTCAGCCTTTATTTTTTCGAGGGCTTCCGCCAGTTGGACTGCAGCACCTTCCTTATAAATGGTCCGGACATTCCAGGTGCATATCCGAAAATCATTGTCCGTTTTTCGTTTGCGGTGGTCGTAAACGTAGTAGGGGTTCATATCCGAGGCTGTTTTGGTTTTCATTGGGAAATTAACAATGTGGTTGGGACCCAAACCCTACGCACATTCCATTTTTAAGTTCTTGTAGACCCATAGAGACCCCTCAAGTTTATAGTCTAGAGGAGACATCGCTGCTCAAATGAGCCGACAACTAAACAGGTGCTAGTTTGCCGTTTCCAGGAGACACCACTTGGAGGTTTTGAGTCGACTTGAGACGATTTCGACATGGATAATGCTGGCCTCACCAAGTTGAGGCAATCAGATAAGTTGCCGTGTAAAGATCGCCCCCTTGTCTCCTCTTCCCTTGAAAATAATGAGTCCAATTTGAATACGAAGAGAAGAAGTAAATTGTAAATCAGTGCAATTAATGTCTCTATGAAACAGACTGATTTCATATCATTTTGAGAACAGTTCTTATCTTTTCTATGTATCAATTGAACACTTAAGGGGACGTGACACTTTAAATTTTGTTTTATTTTAATGTTTTAAAATGCGTATTGGTTGAATAAAAAAGAAGATATCATTTTAAAATATTACAAATATACTATTTGGGAAAAAAAAAAAACATGCAAAAAAATTTGTTCATTATTATAATCACATATATTGCTACTGGAGTTTTTTTTAAAAAACATTCAAAAAATCATTGCGGCCGTGATAAAACAAAAACTACTCGACCGATCCTACTTAAATTTTAATATGTTGTTTAATACTTGCATGGAATGAACTACGGGAAGAAAAATCGTTTTTTATAGTTTTTATATTTTTGGCCAATTTTGTTCAAAAAACTTGACAATTTTCGAAAAAATGCCGACATTTTGTTATTTTTCAACCAAAATTTTTTCTTTTAGTTCATTCCATGGTGGTTTTGATTCTGATAAAATTTTTTTGATATCCCAGTGAGTCGTAATCACGCCCGCCATGGTTTTTTTGTGTTTTTTTTTAAATAATTCCAGCAGCCTACATATATCAAAAAAAATTTTTTGTGTAATTTTTTTATTTAAAAATATATATTTCATTTTTCAAAATTATTTATATTTATTATATATATATCTTATTTTTTATTCAACTTATACGTATGTTAAAACAATAAAAGAAACTTTTTTTAAAGGCGTCACGTCCCCTTAAAACGCTTTTTCTGCAAAACGACTTCTTTTAATTATTCCTTTCCTACAGCTATTCAACTATTCATTTTTTTTCAAAAAATGTTTTTATGATGATCTATCCGCAGATTCGTCAATCCAAAGAGAAAATTTATGCTTAAAATCAAGATGATTCATTTTCTTACACATTAATATGTGTAAGAATGTTGTGTCATAACAACCAAACAAGTAATTCTTCTTAAGTACTCTCATTGCTGAAAACAACGTTTTTCAAAAACGTTTCAAACACATTTCTTCCTATCTATAGAATTAATAAAATCTGTTTTTGGTGAAATCCAGCTATGAGATCTACTTTCTATTAATACACTTCGCACAATTTCCGTGTGAACAATAACAATATCATAATTTTCCGTATTTTTAGCAATCTCTTTTGCAATTTTTTTTTCTATTATTTCGGATTTCATTCTATATGTGTCTTTTTAAAAGTACGTTCATTTTTGTGGAATTTGATTCTTGGTCTTCAAACTGTCTACCGGATTCGTACACATTTCGAAATAACCAATCCAATACATTTTCAATAATTAGTAAATAAAAAATGCAACGACTTTAAAATTTGTGCCACTATAATTGTAGTCACTCATACGCCGTGGTGTGCCCACGACTTATACATATCATTCATTATCTATTTCTATTCTAAATATTTCTTAAATAATGACTGAAATATAACAAATGCAGTCTAAATTTTTCATGAACCATAACCTAAATAATTGTTTAAATATTTAAATAAAAAAGTAGCTCATACATCATGATAACAAACTATTCTACATATATCAATTAACAGTCGAAAACATTAAAGCATGAAAAAGAACGCGTTGACTAGAATTTTTCATTGAATTTCACATATTTCTTAGCAAATGAAGACCTTTAAGTATACCATAAATATATGTGTATATATTAGAGTGTATCGACTTGTATGGGAAAAATCTTATCCCCAATTCCGGTACCAAAATTAATTAGTAAATGAAAAATCCTTTCCATTGTTGTACTTTTTTTTATTTCAACCAATTTTGGCGTCCCCCGAATTGCATTTTTGTGCATTTTTTTTCAACTTTTGTACTGGAGACCCATTAATGGTTGATTAAAAAAGAAAATAAAGCTTATCAATCAATTCCTTTCATATAAAAACACAGAACTGCAAATTTTTTTCATCCCTGTTGTCAAATTCTCTGACGAGATAAAACTGTTTTTATCAAAGTGAATCTACTTGTTAATTAATATTTGATATGTTTTTATTTTTGTATTTGAAAAAAGAGAATTTCAAGCAGTTGTGATTTATAAAAAAACTACTTTGTGAATAACCTATAAATAAGTTGATTTTCCTTTAAGGTATTGTTTTGAATATTTTGATTGTGTTTGTTTTTGAGTTAAAGTTTCAAATAATTTAATTCAAAAAAAGAAAATCATATAAGAGATTGAACAAGTCTACCTGTAAAAACAAAATAAGAAATTCTCTAAAGATGTTTAAACCTTTAAAATTAATTTTAAAAATTTCTGTATTAAATTAAAATCACTCATACGCCACGACAGGCTTGCCATTAACATATCGCACACTAAATACAAAACAGTCACAACTCAAAAAACATGACTTTTCAGGAGAAGCGAAAAATAAAACCCTTTGGTTGATACTACAGAAGAAAAGCAATTTTCATTTAAACACACAAACTTCATTCTTCCAGTTAATGAAGAAAATAATGAAAAAGATACTGAGATATGTGTTTTGTGAATTGATTTACAACAAAAAGTCGGTATAAAAAAATTTTGAGTTGTGACTGTTTTGTATTTAGTGTGCGATATGTTGGCAAAATGTTTGAAACATGAATTCAAGCCAGCATGATTGCCAACATTTGTAAACACTACCACACGCACAATTAAGGTTAAACAAAAAATTTAATACAACACATTAAAGGCACAACAATGTGTGCTTTATTTAAAAAAAAAAAAAAAAAAGCGTTAAGAATTTATTGCATTTTTATAAACAGCAAAAATAAGTTTAAATAATGAATCGTATAATTAAATTAATTACTCATGCATTGCATAGTTGGTTATTTTCACATACAAAAACACGCGCACACACACACACACAAATGCTTAAGAATGCATTGAAAACATCAGCACGCACAAATATGTATAAATAAAGCTTTTAAATTTTACACACACACACACACACACACACACACACATACAAACATTCAAACACGCAGATGCAGCGTGTGTGATAAACTTGCGGCCAGCGCTTTTCATCAACATAATAATACATTTATTAAAAATTGAAAGCGTGCTGGTTGGTGTTTATATATATATGCATGTTAAAAAAAAAAACACCAACACACACGCTTGAATACAAAGTAAACATTAATGCATTTTTAATTTTGGTAGCAAATTAAAAGTGGTCGTTTTCAGCAGCAGCAGCAACAGCAGTAACGCCCAGCAACTCATTAATTAATGAACGACCAAAAAATAAAAGTAAAAACAGCATAAAACAAAAATAATATATAACAAGCACAAATTATGCATTGCATGTGTATTTGTCTGAGTTGTACTGACATGCTTGTAATTCAAGTGCTTGTGCGTAGTTATTAAAATTACAATTTCCTGTTACATCGTTAAACTTCCTTTTGACTCGCTCTTTAATAACACACAAAGCATACTTATAGGCCTCTTTGTATGTTTGTTTGTTTGTTTGTTTGTTTGGAAATAATACCACTCATCAATAATATGCATGATTTATTTTTTTTTTTCCCATCATACGAATGTACAGCCAATGCTTGTAAACGAAATTGTTCGTATGTAAATGTATATTATAAGTGAAAATTTTTCATAAAGCAGCATTAAATCGTGTAAAAGTGAAAACAATTCAATTTAATGAACCATTCAATTCAGTTGAAAAGGCCTTTAAGTGGACATTATTAAAGTTTATGGAGCATTGAGTGCAAAGTGCAATACGACAATACGCAAAAATGCAGAATGCAAAATGTAAAATGCACAATACAAAAAGGCAAAAATTCGAAACGAGAATGGAATATACAATATATGAAATGCAAAATGCAAAATGCAAAATGCAAAATGCAATATGCAAAATGCAAAATGCAAAATGCAAAATGCAAAATGCAAAATGCAAAATGCAAAATGCAAAATGCAACATGCAAAATGCAAAATGCAAAATGCAAAATGCAATATGGAAAATGCAAAATGCAAAATGCAAAATGCAAAATGCAAAATGCAAAATGCAAAATGCAAAATGCAAAATGCAAAATGCAAAATGCAAAATGCAAAATGCAAAATGTAAAATGCACAATACAAAAAATCAAAAATTCGAAAAGAGAATGGACTATACAATATATGTTATGCAACATGCAAAAAGCAAAATGCAAAATTCAAAATGCAAAATGCAAAATGCAAAATGCAAAATGCAAAATGTAAAATGCAAAATGCAAAATGCAAAATGCAAAAATCAAAAGGCAAAATGTAAATTGCAAAAACCAAAATGCAAAGGCAAAATGTAAAATGCACAATACAAAAAGGCAAAAATTCGAAAAGAGAATGGAATATACAATAGGGGTATTCTCGCAGTATAGCAAAGATGCAAAATTTGTGAAAATGCAACCTTGCAATACTGAAATATGCAACACTGCGGGAGCGCACAAAATCACAAATATTGTGAATATTAAAAGAAATGTTGCGAACAGGCGAAAAACAAATTTAAATACTAACTCTGACGCACACGAATTAAAATTAACAAATTTGTTTCAATCAGAATGCAAGGTTGCACGTACACAGAAACATGGGTATCACTGTTGCACAGATTGCACAAATTGCAAAACTTTTATCGCTTGTATTTTGTTGTTGTGTCGTTGCAAGATTCTGCAACTTTTGCAATTTTTACACCTTGCAAGGGTTTTGCAAGACAGCGAGAATACCCCTAATATATGTAATGCAAAATGCAAAATGCAAAATGCAAAATGCAAAATGCAAAATGCAAAATGCAAAATGCAAAATGCAAAATGCAAAATGCAAAATGCAAAATGCAAAATGCAAAATGCAAAATGCAAAATGCAAAATGCAAAATGCAAAATGCAAAATGCAAAATGCAAAATGCAAAATGCAAAATGCAAAATGCAAAATGCAAAATGCAAAATGCAAAATGCAAAATGCAAAATGCAAAATGCAAAATGCAAAATGCAAAATGCAAAATGCAAAATGCAAAATGCAAAATGCAAAATGCAAAATGCAAAATGCAAAATGCAAAATGCAAAATGCAAAATGCAAAATGCAAAATGCAAAATGCAAAATGCAAAATGCAAAATGCAAAATGCAAAATGCAAAATGCAAAATGCAAAATGCAAAATGCAAAATGCAAAATGCAAAATGCAAAATGCAAAATGCAAAATGCAAAATGCAAAATGCAAAATGCAAAATGCAAAATGCAAAATGCAAAATGCAAAATGCAAAATGCAAAATGCAAAATGCAAAATGCAAAATGCAAAATGCAAAATGCAAAATGCAAAATGCAAAATGCAAAATGCAAAATGCAAAATGCAAAATGCAAAATGCAAAATGCAAAATGCAAAATGCAAAATGCAAAATGCAAAATGCAAAATGCAAAATGCAAAATGCAAAATGCAAAATGCAAAATTCTAAATGCAAAATGCAAAATGCAAAATGCAAAATGCAAAATGCAAAATGCAAAATTCTAAATGCAAAATGCAAAATGCAAAATGCAAAATGCAAAATGCAAAATTCTAAATGCAAAATGCAAAAGGCAAAATGCAAAATGAAAAATGCAAAATGCTAAATACGAAATGCAAAATGCAAAATGCAAAAACCAAAATACAAATACCAAATACCAAATACCAAATACCAAATACCAAATACCAAATACCAAATACCAAATACCAAATACCAAATACCAAATACCAAATACCAAATACCAAATACCAAATACCAAATACCAAATACCAAATACCAAATACCAAATACCAAATACCAAATACCAAATACCAAATACCAAATACCAAATACCAAATACCAAATACCAAATACCAAATACCAAATACCAAATACCAAATACCAAATACCAAATACCAAATACCAAATACCAAATACCAAATACCAAATACCAAATACCAAATACCAAATACCAAATACCAAATACCAAATACCAAATACCAAATACCAAATACCAAATACCAAATACCAAATACCAAATACCAAATACCAAATACCAAATACCAAATACCAAATACCAAATACCAAATACCAAATACCAAATACCAAATACCAAATACCAAATACCAAATACCAAATACCAAATACCAAATACCAAATACCAAATACCAAATACCAAATACCAAATACCAAATACCAAATACCAAATACTAAATACCAAATACCAAATACCAAATACCAAATACCAAATACCAAATACCAAATACCAAATACCAAATACCAAATACTAAATACCAAATACCAAATACTTAATGCATTTTAATATCAATTATATAATAGTTGGACTGAAAAGTTCTTAGGCTGACACAAAGATGGCGTTGCCTGAATTTAATTTGTAGCCACCTAGCATGTGCGTATTGTTTAGGATGTGCTACTTTTTCGTATAAAGTAAAGATTAGTATACGAATAGTTTTCCAAAGACAAACTTTGTTTGAAATTCATTTGCAGTATCTATTGCAGCATTAATTGTATGATAATCCCCGGTCAGGCCAAGGTTTTACGCTTTTACCTTTCTTAATGCTTTCTTCATTTCTAATCAAATGAAATTAAAAATTAGAAATGTATGTGAAATGAGATTACTTAAATAACTCAAATTGACTAAGGTAAAGGCATAACACTTGCCTCAGAATCGAATTCGCATGTTGAACTAATAACCTGCACATCTCTAGCTCTTGTTTATACTCAAAGCAGTATAACAAATTTGTCTAAATGAAAATTATTAACTGCTTCTATTTAAGTTATTTTAAGTCATATATTAAGATATTATATTTTTAACTCAAAAAACATAGGTTGCCATAACCCCTCGCTTTGAGATGCATAATCATCGATAAGGTCTTTTTGTGCCAGAAAAATTGGTCTCAAGGAGTATAATATGATCTTGCGTTCGGGCATACTATCATTCTAAATAATGTTGTATGTTTGCTGACCAAGTTTTCTAATCTGATTTAGATAAGGCGATCAGTTTTGGAATGCCCAAAATAAGTGTTCAACAGTGCTGTCTTTACTGGTAATGTCTCATGGGTGTTCAACAGTACGTAACGTGCTGGTAATGCTTTATGTCTCGATTTGGTTTAATTTTGTTTGGACATTTCTTAGTCATAGCAAATACCCGACGAGTGTCTATCGGTATTTCTAATGCTTGAAAACGCGAATTCCTAGGGCACTTGTCTCTTGCGATAATGGCGATTGAATTCTGCATGATATGATTGAAAAGAAGGTTTGCTCAGTAGACATCTTGGGTGCTGAGTGCCTGGAGACTGGTCGATAAATTTAATTATATTCCAAAAACCGTTGGATTTGAGAAAGCAACTTCTAATAGACATGTCGGCCCTATGATCCTGCACTACCGGCAGTTCGATGAATGTGAGCCCTGAGAACGCGTCTGTTGAGAGTCGAAAATTCATGACTCCTTGCCATAGGGCAAGTAGAATTGAACCGGAAGTCAGGCGTCTACTATAAATACTCGCCTAATGTACTGTTGAAGACTTTTTGGTTACCAGTCCAGAGCTGTGATGGGCTAAAACTGATAGTAGCTTTGCTACGAGGTCTGAATAAGGACTTTAAAACTGGTACCATGGGTAGTCAGCTGCCCCTGGCTTTTGCCAGGCTGACTTACTGGGCTGGCACTACGGGGAGCTTCATGGTGGTTGTGGTTTACTTCCGATGCATTCTCAACTCGGGCGCCGTACTCTGCAGTACGGAAGAGGTGTTAGATAGGCTTCCACCCAAACCAAAGGTTGCGACATGTGATCACAACATTTAGCTAATTTGGTACCTTTGAACCCTCAAAGGGGCATTGGCCAATGCAATGTTTCGGTCCCATGCTATGGAGCACCGTAGACTTAAGCCTACACAACAGGTGTCTATGCAAAACACTTTGGATTCATGTACTGTTGAAGACATTCCAGCTCTTTTTCTTATCTTTCGCTCTCCGCTGCTGTCGGTCTTTGCGGCAATTGCGTTATTTCCAGCTTCTTCCTTCACCCAACACCATTCGTAAGAAACGGTTCTTTGATTGATATATTTTGCAGAATCAACGGATCTAATCCACAATCGGTATAATAGGGTATTTAGGTCACCGATAGCGAATCTTGTATCAGATTCAGAATATTTTCAGGATTGCGAATTGAAGATGGTGGATTTGTTATTCAAGACAGCGGATATATTTTTTCAGACTCTTCGAACGTAATACAAAATCGGTGCAATATGGTTTTTCGGGTTTCTAGCTACGAATCTAGAGTCAGAATTTGGAAAAAGGTCCTTAATATTCCTTTTATTATTTCCTTCATTTAGCAGTTGCTCATTTAAAATCGTCCTAAAATGATGGTAAGCCACTAGCCTGTCCCAAGCCAGTGAAAAGGAGGAGGGTTGTGTCATGCGTATTTGGACAACGGTTCAATTATGTATGACACGTAAAAAGATAGGTTGCCATGAGCCCTGTTTTGAGCTACAAAATCATGGAAGTGGGACATAAATCTGGTTATTGTACCTGCGTATCCGTAGCAAATGATATAAAACATACTGTTAGCACGGGGATAGTCACTAAACCTGGTTTAGCTAATGATAATTACCGACAAGAATAAGAATCTGATATTATTTATGGGTTTATGAGAATAAGTGATGATAAATAAATTTCCAACGATAGGGTCTATATATGCCAAGAATAAAAATTGGATAAAAGAATGGTCATAATGGAGGTAAAATTGGGTGTATAAAAATGGATGTATAAAAATGGATGTAAACAAGTTGTATTATCATGGCAGTGATAATGGAAGTTAACAAGATTAATTCTTGTGTGGAGTTTGATCTGAATGCATAATAGACCCTGTGATCGAGCGTGCTACATTGTGGTAATGTTGTATGCTGGCTGATCAAGTTTTCTAATTGAATTTAGATAAGGCGATCAGTTTTGGAATACCCAATTAATATGTCTTCGATTTGTTTATTCATTTCTTAGTCATAGCCAATACCCAAGTTAGTGTCTATCGGTATAGTATACCGGGATACTAAGATAAGCTTGCTTATCAAGTCATGTGTGCTTAACTATCAATTCATGTCTGGTTTTTGTTGGAAGCTCATTCCAAGGTGGAAACCCCTTTTGCCCGGGGGGACTATCGTGGGCTGGCCCTTCGGGGAGTTTCGTGCTGGCTGTGGTAAGCTTAATGTCGCAAGCTAGACAACGAGTCGGCGTGGCGTTGCGTCTCTGTACAACCAGGCTGGCATATCCTATATGCTAGAGATTTTAGGTCGGTCTCGCTCCTCACCAATGGAGGTGGATTGAATTTAACCTCAAATTAAATGTCCACAAATTGGTACTGGGGATTCGGTGGGTGAGTAAGGTGTTTATGGCAGAACTGGCGAATGGCGCCTCGTCATAGTATGCTATTAATACCTGAAAACGCGAATCCCTAGGGCACTGGTCATGCCCGGAAAATAATTAATTTTTATATGGCGATAATGGCGATCAAATTCTGCATGATATGATTGAAAAGAAGGGTTACTCAGTAGAAATCTTGGGTGCTGAGTGCCTGGAAACTGGTCGATAAATTTAATTGTATTCCTAAACCCATTGGACTTGAGAAAGCAACTCCTAATAGACAGAGTCGGCCCTATGATCCTGCACACCGACAAGTTCCAGTGTGGTATCCTGTTAACGCTTCTGTTGAGAGTTGATTTCGAAAGTCCATGACTCCTCGCCATGGGGCAAGTAGATTTAAACCGAACAGGTAGGCATCTACTCTAAATACTGGTACACAGCTGTCTCTCTCTTAAATGACCAACAGTAGTCCAACAGTAGTAGTAATCATTCCATGTTCCTTGGTATCTGTTTTGAATCACCTTTATGTTTTGGTAAATCCTTGGGACCTTGTTCTTCTCTATAGTCGCAACATTTTGCCGGAAAATCATCTGTGTAGGAGTCTAAAAAATTAAGCTTTATTTCCTTTTCCCTAACTTCTTAATCATATTGAAAATGCAATCTTGAATTTTCCAAATTCTACTTAAGAATCATTATCGTCAACCCCAAAAATCCTTTCTTATAACATTTGGGTTCAATACTTCAATTTTAAATAATGTCGTTCGCCATATTGAATCCGTATTGATATCTTGAATCTGACTACAAATTCTTAATTAGTCACTCCGACAACCTCTTTCCACCTCAACCACTCCTCAACCAGTTCTAGCGATGGAATCAGATTTAATGTTAAATTATTTTCAAATTTGTTTTGGACAATTTTCATTAATTTTCTCCTTTTTTTACGGATTTTTTGATGTGAGGAAAAAATACTGATTTGATCGTTTTATTCTGTCAGCAGATTCGTGATGAGGGGGAAAAATACTACGGCTAACATATGTCGCATGAAAAGTACACCTTACTTTTTATACCCTAAACCTGAAAGGTCAGGGTATATTAACTTTGTGCAAACGTTTGTAACGCATAGAACGAAGCGAGTCCGGTATAGAAAAGTATATATATTCTTGATCAGCGTCACCACGTGAGTCGAGCTATCCATGTCCGTCTGTCCGTCCGTCCGTCCGTCCGTCCGTCCGTCCGTCCGTCCGTCCGTCCGTCTGTCCGTCTGTGTGTTGTCCGTATACACAGGATAAGAAGAAGGAGTCGAGATAATTGGATGAAACTTGGTACACATGGTCACAAGCACCCAAGGATCTGCACTATTGAATATTTTTGGAATCCGCCCACGGACACGCCTACCTCCCATACAATCCAAAAATTGAAAACTGCATAACTCAGCTCATAATTAACCTACAACAATAAAATTTAGTATATATGTGTTTTGTATCAACACAAAGATGTCATCGAAAAATGGGTCTCGTTCGCTCAAGGACACGCCCACCTCCCATACAATCCAAAAATTGAAAACGCAATAAATAAGCTTGTGTTTAACCTAAAGAGCTAAAATTTGGCACATATGTTTTTTATGACAAGGCAAAGATGTTTTTGAAAAATGGACATCATCCGCCTACGGACACGCCTACCTCCCATACAACGCGATAATTGAAAACTGCATAACTCAGCTCATAGTTAACCTACAACAACAAAATTTGATATGTATGTGTTTTATACCAACACAAAGATGTCTTCGAAAAATGGGTGTCGTCCGCTCAAGGACACGCCCACCTCCCATACAACCCAAAAATTGAAAATGCAATAAATAAGCCTATGTTTAACCTAAAGAGCTAAAATTTGGTACATATGTTTTTTCTGACAAGACAAAGATGTTTTTGAAAAATGGACATCATCCGCCTACGGACACGCCTACCTCCCATACAACGCGATAATTGAAAACTGCATAACTCAGCTCATAGTTAACCTACAACAACAAAATTTGATATGTATGTGTTTTATACCAACACAAAGATGTCTTCGAAAAATGGGTATCGTCCGCTCAAGGACACGCCCACCTCCCATACAACCCAAAAATTGAAAATGCAATAAATAAGCCTGTGTTTAACCTAAAAAGTTAAAATTTGGCACATATGTTTTTTATGACAAGACAAAGATGTTTTTGAAAAATGGACATCATCCGCCTACGGACACGCCTACCTCCCATACAACGCGATAATTGAAAACTGCATAACTCAGCTCATAGTTAACCTACAACAACAAAATTTTATATGTATGTGTTTTATACTAATACAAAGATGTCTTCGAAAAATGGGTATCGTCCGCCTATGGACACGCCTACCTCCCATACAACCCAAAAATTGAAAACGCAATAAATAAGCCTGTGTTTAACCTACAGAGCTAAAATTTGGCACATATGTTTATTATGACAAGACAAAGACGTTTTTGAAAAATGGACGTCATCCGTCTACGGACACGCCTACCTCCCATACAACCCAAAAAGTTTAAAACTCAATAAATAAGGTTTTGTTTGTCATAGAGAAATTAAATTTGGTATGTATGTATTTTATACCAAAACTAAGGTGTGTTCAAAAATTGGGAGTAGTCCGTCCATGAACACGCCCACCTCCCATAATGAAAGCATAATAAAGGCATTAACTGTGAGCTACAGGAATAAAACTTGGTATGTGTACATTTTTCTTCAACATTTAAATGCATATAAAATATAGGCTTCATGCGCCCACGGACACGCCCATTTACAATAAAAATTTTTTTTGTTTTTGAAAAGTGGGTTTAGGGTATTTCATAGTCGGCCTAGACCGACTTTAGACTTTCTTTACTTGTTTTTTGTATCGCTGTAAAGAAGCATTCAACATCATCAAAATATCTGTATTTATTGTGATTTTAGGCTACTTTGAAAAATGTGTCCATCAACTGCTCATGTATTTGCTTGAAGCATTGTTGATATAAATAAAAAATTAAGGCCAAGTTTATATAACTTGAAGCCTTAAGATATATATATAAAAAAACTACACAATTTCATATACTTGATGTCATAATAAAATCTTAATAAAATCTCATCAGTTAAAAATAAATATTTTCAGCAAAGCTTTTCGAAATATTTTCATTTAATTTGCCTTAATATCACTTTGGTTACAGTTTCTTCGTTATTTTTTTTTTTTAAATGTAGCAACAAATTGATTGAAATATAATGCTTGAACTACAATCAAAACGATATTCAATTAAACTTTAAAATTTCAATTAAAATATTCAATATCTTTGTTTTGTTTTTTTCTTCTATATTTCATTTCATTTTAATTTTTTCTGCTATTTTCATATTAAAAGAAATAGCTAGAAATTGCTTGCTTTGACTTGAATTTGTTGTTTCTTTTTTTTCTATATTGTTATCAATATTGAATTTGTGTGGAGAAAAATATTTTAACATTTAATTATTAGAGTTTTTAACTCTAAGCTTAGTTCTAGCAAATATTTTTTGTAATTTTCAAACAAAATAAGCTTTATTTAGGCATATATTTATATTTTATTTGCCTAAAAGTATGCCTGCAATACAGCTGTCAAAAACCTAGCAACATTTCTCACAACAATGCTAAACATTTTTGTCGTTGCTGTCGTTGATCATGCTGCAACAATATGAACACATATCTTTACCATTAACAACAGCAACAACAATAACAACAACAACAACAATAAATAATTTATCCCTCAAAACTTGCACATTTAAGCTTTGACTTCCTGACACAATGTCACCCTGTGGTGTCACAGTTGTGCTTGCTTTGTTTTTGCTGTCATTTCTGTTGTCCCAGCAACTTCCGCATCCTTTCGTCTGTTCTTCGCATTTGAATTGAATTTGTTAGGGCTGTATTTTGTTTTTTTTTTATTTTTTTTTTTTATTTTTACCTCCTTTCTTCTCTTGTTTTGTTTTCATGCTGAGCCTAAATGAAAATGAACAAATTTTTTATGTGTGCTTCAGGACTTTTATTGCAATGTTTGCCAAACTGTTGCATGTGTAAGCAAGTAGACAAAAAAAACAATAGCAAAAAATAATAGCAAAAAAAACAATAGAAAAAAATCAAAATATATGCAGCCATAAGGACAGCACAGCATTAAACTTATAGGATTTTTCAATTCTATCTCATTTCTTTGTGGTTGTTGTAATGCTTATGCATGCAAAAAGTACGACAAAAAACAATAAAGGAGCGCAATCAAGGCAGCAATGTAAATAAGCGCAAGTTTTCCATTTTTTTTTTCTCCCTCTTTGCTTGCTGCTGACTTTTTTCGCCCTTAGAACAAATAACAAATGGCGCACATTTGTTGCCTTGTGGCAAACACCTGTTTGTATACACATACGCACACACAAAAACATGCTTCTATGTGTGTGTTATATTGCAGCAGGAGGTCAAGTAAGTGGAATGTAGCTAGTAGGTTTGCCTGCTGACTGATAATATTTGCCAAAGGGTATAATAAAAAAATGTTTGCTGTTAAATTAAATAAAATCAAAGGGAGGGCAAAATAGGTCAAAAGGAAAATTGAATTGAAGAAAATGTGTGGAAAGCACGAAAGAAATCAAGTTTATTCTTTGTGCAATAACAGCAGGCCGTAAGACGATGTGGAATAATACAAAAAAAAAAATGTACCTAAAGAACATGACTGGTTAGGAATGAGAAAACTTTTTATATGAACTTGTATGAGAAAAATTATTCACCTTCGTAAAAAGTTTTTGATTTCCATATAAAGGGTACACTGCTCCAACACTGTTTCTTAAAGAAACACGACATGACCTCCTAAAATATATTTTTGTTTTTGGGAAAATGGAATTTTTTTTGTAAGGCATTAAAGAAATATTGTGTTGAAAGCTTGCACTGATATATCGATCCTCGTCCTTATACATTTAAACATTTTGTTTATATTGCTTTTCATATTTTAAAACCCATTCCATGTCACACTCTTAGTTCTACGACTTCTTCCAATTCTTGCTCTAATTCTTGATATAGTCATTTCAAGAGTTATTAATGGTCTTAATAGTTTTTTTAGTCTTTGTACTAAATCTTGCTATAATCCTTGTCCAAATTATTATTCAAATCCTTTTAATTATTTGGATGGTTTTTGCTTAAGGTTAAAGTTTGATGTTGATGTTGATCAAGATATTGACCTTGATGTTGATCTTGATATTAGCTGCGTTCGATTCGCCAGTGCTCAACTCGCTTGTGAATAAAACGTCTACTCGTTTAACTTCTATTTGCTCAATAGTTGGCAACACTTTTGTCATGACGACCACATAAATAAATAAATTAAAATTTTTTTAACCTGCCAAAAAATCAATCGACATAACCAATTTTGAAATATTTTGAAAATAAACAAGCAAAGAAACTCTAAAGTCGGTCTAGCCTGACTATGGCATACCCTAAACCTCCTATCATATTAAAATATATATCGATATACTTAAACAAACATAAATAAATTCTTATTTTTTCTTAATTATTAATTAATTAACTTAATTCTTAATAGTGCAGATCCTTGGGTCCATGTGAATGTTTATGTGTGTATTGTATTGTATCATGCAATTATCTCAACTCCTTATCCTGTGTTTACGAACACACACAGACGGACGGACGGACGAACGGACAGACGGACATGTG
>OY282641.1:23269809-23292309 GCA_958299015.1 Tetanocera ferruginea
CCAAGACCAAGACCAAGACCAAGACCAAGACCAAGACCAAGACCAAGACCAAGACCAAGACCAAAACCAAAACCAAGACCAAGACCAAAACCAAGACCAAGACCAAGACCAAAACCAAGACCAAGACCAAGACCAAAACAAGACCAAGAACAAGACTAAGACCAAGGCAGATCGAAACCTGAAAGAACTCGGTAAAAATGTGTCTCGCCTAAGAAAAACGCAAAACGGAGATTTGCTTTTAAAATTGCATCAGAAAGCAGTTTGTATGGAAGCGCAAGTCAAAACTCTTTCGCATAATATTGCGATAAGGACTTAGATGAGGTCACAATAGAAGAAGACATCTGTTAAAAGAAAGGCTCTGATAAAAGAATTTGACTTGCAGAACTACCATCAACCAACAGTTAAAAGCTTGAGGAAGACATATGGCAATACTAAGAATGCGATCATAACTCTACCGGCTGAAATAGCAAGCAAAATCCTTGAAATAGGAAGAGTCAAAAAAAAATCTGTGCCTAGGAAAACAAGGATTGTTGAAATCACATCGCAGGAGGCGGGAGGTGTCCTCTACTAAATTCTGCGTGACAAATACGAAAGCAAAGTGGTTTACTTTGAAAGTGGTACAGATAAACCTAAATCACTGCCAAGCTGCTTAGGATCTCTTTCAAGAGATGATCCAAGAAAAGCAAGCATACGTGACGATTCTCTCAGACCCCTACAAAATTCCTGAATCATGTTTATGGGCTTCAAATAAAACCGAAGAAGCAGCTATATGGGTAGGCAGAAATCACTTTATACAAAAAATAATGACACATCAGGAAAACGGATTCGTGTGAGCCCTTGTTAACGAGACCCATATCTTCAGCTGCTACGCACCACCTAGCTTAAGTTCAACGGAATTCGAAATTATGATAGACAAAATAATAACGCAAACAAGAGGGAGGCACCCCAAAGGAGACGATCGGTCATCGAAATAACCTTCGGAAGCACCACACCAGCGAAAGACTTGAGCTGGTATACAAGTGACGAATACATTCATAGCGATCATCAGGCCATAATCAAATCCAATCCTAAGCAGAACACAAGAAACATAACCAGCAAAGCCTTGAATGCAAAAACATTCGACGAAGCTGTATTTCGCGAATTATCGGGTTAGTGGAATTAGAATTAGCAGAAAAAAAGGTCAATTAGGTCTCGAAGCTCTTGACTCAAGCGTGTGACGCATCTATGTCCAGAAGAGCAATAAATATGTTTATTGGAGGAACAACAAGCTTAAGGATTTGAGTTGAAAATGTCTTAAGCGCAAAAAGAAAAAGTCAGAGGTTACAACTGGAGCCAACGTCGATTATAACAATCACAACAAACGAAGTCATCGTATATCTGAAGAAGAAAGGTGACAACAAAGCACCCGGTCCGGACGGAATCTCAAACAAAGCATTGAAACTGTCGGGTTGCTGTCAGATGCAACGCGAATCTTTTCGTCAATAATTTTTCCTAACAGATGGAAGAGAAAGAAGCCGGTTCTTTTGCCAAAACCGGACAAACCACCAGATGAACCATCATCATAATACCCAATATGCCTACTAGATACTATGTAGAAAATGCTAGAGCGCGTGAGACTCTATTTCTACTCTATAAAAAACGACTCCTCCCACCCAACGAAAATTACAACGGCTTGTTGCAATACCAATATTGGTTTTGCAAAGCACGCTCAACTGCAGCTACCATTAATAAAGTAGTTTCCAAGCCATACAAGGGAAAAATGGAAAGGAGGTTCAAAAAATTACTGCCTAGTTGTAACACTAGACGTAAAAACGTCTTTAACACAGCTAACTGGACCTGCTGAAAAACTAAAATTTCCGGATTATCTCAAAAAAATTATTGGGAGTAACAACTTGGAACAAAAAACTCGAGTAAAGTAGCGAAGAAGGAAACACTCTTTCCTAGAATAAAAAAATTATTGGGAGTAACTTGGAACAAAAAACTCGAGTAAAGTAGCGAAGAAGGAAACAAGGAGTACAAATTAACAGCAAGTGTTCCGCAAGGCTCCTTCCTAGAACCAATACTCTGGAACATTAAGTATGATGACATATTTATGCAACAAATTTCCCAAGAAGCAAAGGTCGTCGGATTCGCTGACGACATCGCAAGACCAAGACCAAGACCAAGACCAATACCAAAAGTAACAATACGCTAAAACTTATACTAATACTTAGACTAAGACTTAGACTAAAATGAAATTAAACTAAGACTTATATTAGCACTAAGACTGAGACTAAAGATAAGAGTAGGGCTAAGACGAATCTCCAGACCATAAGAAATAACAAAAAAAATTATCTGAAAATCGTCAAATTTCGATGATGTCCACTGAGTCCACTAATCAAAAAATGAATGAACTATAATTAATGGTTTCATGTCCTCTTTCGACATGACATCGAAAACTAATCCTGCTTCGTCCCGTCTTTGCCTTAATTCTTTTCTAATTATTTTGCAATCTTTGGCATTATCAATGTCCTAATTATTGTCTAAATCATTGTCCTAATTCTTGTGAAAATTATACAGTTATTAAATAAATAATTAAATTATTCTTTAAGTCCCTGTTCTAACTCAAATCCTTAATTTAATCCTTGTCTCATTCCTTGTCTTTATCCTTTTCCAAATCCGTGTTCTTATCCTTGTTCAAGTCATAATCTTAGTCCTTGACCTTATCCTTATCTAAATCTTTGCTCTTATTCATGATCTAATCCATGTCTGAATACTTGTTCTGGTCCTTGCATTAGATTTTATCCTACTCGTAATCCTTTTACAAATCTTTATCTCATTTCTAGTCCAAATCATTATCTTAATCCTTGTTGGGATCCTTTTTCTTCAAACTTATTCTTCTTATCCTTATTCTTTTAATATTTCTTGTCGAAAAAATTGTCTGAATCCTTATCGAAATCCTTGTTTCAACCCTTGTCTGAGTCCTTATCCTAATCCTTGTCTTAGATCTTGCTCTAAATCATGTCGTCATACTTATTCTATCTTTTTCCTAATGCTATAATTTTCCTTACACCCCTAAAAAAAAAATAAGTCTTGTCCTTATCCTCACCCATATCCCTGTCCTTATTGTAAACCTTGCTTCAATTCTTCTCTTAGTAATTAATCTAATGCATTTCCTTATCCTTCTTATTATCCTTGTCTTAATCTTTCTTTAAATACTTTTCCAAAGACAAGAAACATCTTGTCCTGATCTTTTTTCAAAACTTGTCCTTATCTTGCCCAAGCCTTTCTGCATATCATTGTCCTAATCCTTATTTAAATCCTAGTCTTCATTCTTATCCTAATCCTTGTTCAGATCCTTTTCATAATCCTATAAATTTTACTTTAGCACCATGCTATAAACTCAAACAACGATGATGCGTTTGCGTTGCATTAAAGGGCTCCCCAGAAACCTTCTGACGTCATTATTTTTTTGTCATGAGGCCAAGAAGTTATTTCTGCCGGTTTTCCATAAAATTAATCTTATTAGCTGCAGTAACTCATCGAACAATAATTCCGATTATTATTATTTTTATTTTTGAACTGAAATCGGTGTCCATTAGACCGTACAACCTCCTATGCAAAAAAATGTGCGCCGTATACCAGCGAATTGACACATTTTTGCAAGACAATTACGAAAAAAATTTACAAAAATTATAGTTTTCATCAAGCAGAGCCGGTTTCGAATCACCATTTAACAAAAAAAAACAATGCTATTTAAAGCCTTTCGAGCACATGAACATTAGCCATCCGTAATCGGCATCAAATAAAAAATTAAATTCTTTTTCAAATTTGGCTGTACCAAAATTATGGGAAAAATAAATGCAGTATTAAGATAGCAAATAAATTTATAACAACTTAACTTTTTGCAAGTTATCCACAAAAACTTGCATCACGGATTGAATTGATTTGTACAGAACTACTTCAGATGATTCAAAATTTATAATTTATATAAAATCAAAACCATTTTTTGCAAATTTTAAGAGGTCCTAAAATCTTAAACCTTAATAGTTCTTGTAAAACTATTCTTAACTGCTTTGTCAAAAGCTTCACCTTAATAATAAGCTAAGTCCTTAATAATAGCCACTAAAATCTATATAAATAATTATATAGATTACTTAAGTTACTTAAGTTATTTACAGCAAATAAATTTTAATCTCTAACACTATTCTTATATACAACTCTCTTTAGTGGCAGCGCAATACACAGGTACGCATAGTCTATCTCTTCTATCGATGGATAACCGCCATTACCTGCTTAGCGGCTCTTGTCTGCTCACTGCTGGACATTGGACGCACTGAAGAGCATTTCGAAAATCATTATGCCAAATGGTGGATCTACCTGACACATTGGGGGCTGCTCTTCTGCACTGTACAGGCGTGGCTGGCAGCTTGGATTGTAACACAAGGCATGATGGTGGAACGGGAGGATTTTGAAATAGTGCGCCAGGCAAAAAAGTCAAAGTTGCATCACATCTATTGGGTGGTGTACACGCTGGCAACTGTGTACTCCTTCATTGTGACAATGTGCTATTGGCTTTTGGTGCATGATCCAGGTTAGTGTTGTTCTATTTTTTTCTTATTTTTTGCAAGCAACAAAATACATGCTGCAGCTAGGCAATGGCAGCCTTCACAGGAATAGCCTTCACATTTGCTTTCACACTGTCATGCTTGCTTAATTGTCTTGGTCTTTTGTTTGTTTTTTTTTTTTGTTGTAAATTTAATTGTTGTTGTTTACTTCACTTCTATTTGCGCAGATATTCATAAAATTGATACGCTGAACATTATGGTACATGTCTTCAATTCGGTGATAATGTTAATCGATTTGGCCATCGTTGGACATCCAATTAAATTGAGTCATGCTTATTTTACGACTGGTGTTGGACTGGGCTATGCAATATTTACGGGCATCTATTTTTTGGCAGGTGGCACTGATAGGTAAGTCAATGAAATGCATTCAAAAGACAACAAAATATTGATCATCTAGCAAATGCAATGTAAGCCAATCAGAAATGATGCTACAAAGGTCATTTGAAGGATAATATTCAGAGATTTAAGTTGCAACTAAGGTTAAATTCATTCCTTTAAGTAGAGAACATTTACAACGTAATGTGAAGGGCGTTTAATCAAAGTCTATCGGAAGCCAGATAAACCGATAAAAATCCAGATTCCTTAAAAAAGGCTTTAAATGATGATAAAAACTGATGAATGATGAGTTAAAGTTAGAGTTAGAGTTATAGTTATAGTTGGAGTTAGAGTTAGAGTTAGAGTTAGAGTTAGAGTTAGAGTTAGAGTTAGAGTTAGAGTTAGAGTTAGAGTTAGAGTTAGAGTTAGAGTTAGAGTTAGAGTTAGAGTTAGAGTTAGAGTTAGAGTTAGAGTTAGAGTTAGAGTTAGAGTTAGAGTTAGAGTTAGCGTTAGAGTTAGAATTAGAGTTAGAGTTAGAGTTAGAGTTAGAGTTAGCGTTAGAGTTAGAGTTAGAGTTAGAGTTAGAGTTAGAGTTAGAGTTAGAGTTAGAGTTAGAGTTAGAGTTAGAGTTAGAGTTAGAGTTAGAGTTAGAGTTAGAGTTAGAGTTAGAGTTAGAGTTAGAGTTAGAGTTAGAGTTAGAGTTAGAGTTAGAGTTAGAGTTAGAGTTAGAGTTAGAGTTAGAGTTAGAGTTAGAGTTAGAGTTAGAGTTAGAGTTAGAGTTAGAGTTAGAGTTAGAGTTAGAGTTAAAGTTAGAGTTAGAGTTAGAGTTAGAGATAGAGTTAAAGTTAGAGTTAGAGTTAGAGTTAGAGTTAGAGATAGAGTTAGAGTTAGAGTTAGAGTTAGAGTTAGAGTTAGAGTTAGAGTTAGAGTTAGAGTTAGAGTTAGAGTTAGAGTTAGAGTTAGAGTTAGAGTTAGAGTTAGAGTTAGAGTTAGAGTTAGAGTTAGAGTTAGAGTTAGAGTTAGAGTTAGAGTTAGAGTTAGAGTTAGAGTTAGAGTTAGAGTTAGAGTTAGAGTTAGAGTTAGAGTTAGAGTTAGAGTTAGAGTTAGAGTTAGAGTTAGAGTTAGAGTTAGAGTTAGAGTTAGAGTTAGAGTTAGAGTTAGAGTTAGAGTTAGAATTAGAGTTAGAGTTAGAGTTAGAGTTAGAGTTAGCGTTAGAGTTAGAGTTAGAGTTAGAGTTAGAGTTAGAGTTAGAATTAGAGTTAGAGTTAGAGTTAGAGTTAGAGTTAGCGTTAGAGTTAGAGTTAGAGTTAGAGTTAGAGTTAGAGTTAGAGTTAGAGTTAGAGTTAGAGTTAGAGTTAGAGTTAGAGTTAGAGTTAGAGTTAGAGTTAGAGTTAGAGTTAGAGTTAGAGTTAGAGTTAGAGTTAGAGTTAGAGTTAGAATTAGAGTTAGAGTTAGAGTTAGAGTTAGAGTTAGCGTTAGAGTTAGAGTTAGAGTTAGAGTTAGAGTTAGAGTTAGAGTTAGAGTTAGAGTTAGAGTTAGAGTTAGAGTTAGAGTTAGAGTTAGAGTTAGAGTTAGAGTTAGAGTTAGAGTTAGAGTTAGAGTTAGAGTTAGAGTTAGAGTTAGAGTTAGAGTTAGAGTTAGAGTTAGAGTTAGAGTTAGAGTTAGAGTTAGAGTTAGAGTTAGAGTTAGAGTTAGAGTTAGAGTTAGAGTTAGAGTTAGAGTTAGAGTTAGAGTTAAAGTTAGAGTTAGAGTTAGAGTTAGAGATAGAGTTAAAGTTAGAGTTAGAGTTAGAGTTAGAGTTAGAGATAGAGTTAGAGTTAGAGTTAGAGTTAGAGTTAGAGTTAGAGTTAGAGTTAGAGTTAGAGTTAGAGTTAGAGTTAGAGTTAGAGTTAGAGTTAGAGTTAGAGTTAGAGTTAGAGTTAGAGTTAGAGTTAGAGTTAGAGTTAGAGTTAGAGTTAGAGTTAGAGTTAGAGTTAGAGTTAGAGTTAGAGTTAGAGTTAGAGTTAGAGTTAGAGTTAGAGTTAGAGTTAGAGTTAGAGTTAGAGTTAGAGTTAGAGTTAGAGTTAGAGTTAGAGTTAGAGTTAGAGTTAGAGTTAGAGTTAGAGTTAGAGTTAGAGTTAGAGTTAGAGTTAGAGTTAGAGTTAGAGTTAGAGTTAGAGTTAGAGTTAGAGTTAGAGTTAGAGTTAGAGTTAGAGTTAGAGTTAGAGTTAAAGTTAGAGTTAGAGTTAGAGTTAGAGTTAGAGTTACAAATAGAGTTAGAGTTAGAGTTAGAGTTAGAGTTAGAGTTAGAGTTAGAGTTAGAGTTAGAGTTAGAGTTAGAGTTAGAGTTAGAGTTAGAGTTAGAGTTAGAGTTAGAGTTAGAGTTAGAGTTAGAGTTAGAGTTAGAGTTAGAGTTAGAGTTAGAGTTAGAGTTAGAGTTAGAGTTAGAGTTAGAGTTAGAGTTAGAGTTAGAGTTAGAGTTAGAGTTAGAGTTAGAGTTAGAGTTAGAGTTAGAGTTAGAGTTAGAGTTAGAGTTAGAGTTAGAGTTAGAGTTAGAGTTAGAGTTAGAGTTAGAGTTAGAGTTAGAGTTAGAGTTAGAGTTAGAGTTAGAGTTAGAGTTAGAGTTAGAGTTAGAGTTAGAGTTAGAGTTAGAGTTAGAGTTAGAGTTAGAGTTAGAGTTAGAGTTAGAGTTAGAGTTAGAGTTAGAGTTAGAGTTAGAGTTAGAGTTAGAGTTAGAGTTAGAGTTAGAGTTAGAGTTAGAGTTAGAGTTAGAGTTAGAGTTAGAGTTAGAGTTAGAGTTAGAGTTAGAGTTAGAGTTAGAGTTAGAGTTAGAGTTAGAGTTAGAGTTAGAGTTAGAGTTAGAGTTAGAGTTAGAGTTAGAGTTAGAGTTAGAGTTAGAGTTAGAGTTAGAGTGAGAGTTAGAGTTAGAGTTAGAGTTAGAGTTAGAGTTAGAGTTAGAGTTAGAGTTAGAGTTAGAGTTAGAGTTAGAGTTAGAGTTAGAATTAGAGTTAGAGTTAGAGTTAGAGTTAGAGTTAGAGTTAGAGTTAGAGTTAGAGTTAGAGTTAGAGTTAGAGTTAGAGTTAGAGTTAGAGTTAGAGTTAGAGTTAGAGTTAGAGTTAGAGTTAGAGTTAGAGTTAGAGTTAGAGTTAGAGTTAGAGTTAGAGTTAGAGTTAGAGTTAGAGTTAAAGTTAGAGTTAGAGTTAGAGTTAGAGTTAGAGTTAGAGTTAGAGTTAGAGTTAGAGTTAGAGTTAGAGTTAGAGTTAGAGTTAAAGTTAGAGTTAGAGTTAGAGTTAGAGTTAGAGTTAGAGTTAGAGTTAGAGTTAGAGTTAGAGTCAGAGTTAGAGTAAGAGTTAGAGTTAGAGTTAGAGTTAGAGTTAGAGTTAGAATTAGAGTTAGAGTTAGAAATAGAGTTAGAGTTAGAGTTAGAGTTAGAGTTAGAGTTAGAGTTAGAGTTAGAATTAGAGTTAGAGTTACAAATAGAGTTAGAGTTAGAGTTAGAGTTAGAGTTAGAGTTAGAGTTAGAGTTAGAGTTAGAGTTAGAGTTAGAGTTAGAGTTAGAGTTAGAGTTAGAGTTAGAGTTAGAGTTAGAGTTAGAGTTAGAGTTAGAGTTAGAGTTAGAGTTAGAGTTAGAGTTAGAGTTAGAGTTAGAGTTAGAGTTAGAGTTAGAGTTAGAGTTAGAGTTAGAGTTAGAGTTAAAGTTAGAGTTAGAGTTAGAGTTAGAGTTAGAGATAGAGTTAAAGTTAGAGTTAGAGTTAGAGTTAGAGTTAGAGATAGAGTTAGAGTTAGAGTTAGAGTTAGAGTTAGAGTTAGAGTTAGAGTTAGAGTTAGAGTTAGAGTTAGAGTTAGAGTTAGAGTTAGAGTTAGAGTTAGAGTTAGAGTTAGAGTTAGAGTTAGAGTTAGAGTTAGAGTTAGAGTTAGAGTTAGAGTTAAAGTTAGAGTTAGAGTTAGAGTTAGAGATAGAGTTAAAGTTAGAGTTAGAGTTAGAGTTAGAGTTAGAGATAGAGTTAGAGTTAGAGTTAGAGTTAGAGTTAGAGTTAGAGCTAGAGTAAGAGTTAGAGTTGGAACTCCAACTCTAAGTTCGAATTGGAGTTGGACTCAGATTAAGATAAAGTAAATTTTTCTTTTAAATTTTATTGACTTTTTATATAAAATATCAACTATTTTTAACCTTGTAGAACTAATATCGCTCCTTTATTTTGCAGAAAAAATCAAACCGCCATCTACCCCATGTTGGACTGGACAAAGCCGGGCAAGGCAATCATTGTCACCGCCTGCGCCATTATCTTTGTATTTATTGTTCACTTTTGCTGCTATCTTTTGTATCGCGCACGCGTCTGGCTCTTCACCAAGCTTTGTATACGCAGCTCACACAATCGCGATGGCGACATGGGCGAGGGACTCAACGAGGACTCCAGCTCACGTCTGGGTGGACACTCTGACTATTCACACCAGCAACAATATCCGATCATACACTCCGAGCAGCCATACTCGCAGCAACACCAGCAACAACAACAACAACAGCTGCAACAGCAGCAACAACAGCTACAACATCATCAATTCCAGCAGCAGCAACAACAACAGGCACAACATCATGCCAAGCAACAGCAGCAACAACAACAACAACAGCAGCCGTTGCCCACAACGCCAATGCATGCAACGGGCCCTGGAGTTGGCAGCGGTTTACTAGGCTCGCTTTCCAGTGTCATGGCAGCTGCACCGCCACCACAACCGCAACCCACACACACCTCGCCACAATATCAGCCGCAGTACTCGGGCTATGCTCAGCAGCCAGTGGTGGCGGGCGTTAATGTGGGTGTGATCAGCGCTGGTGGCATCTATCAGGACAATAACAACAAAGGCAAAATGTCCTCGCTGAGCCGCACTGTTGCTCATCTGGATGCCAGCCAGCGCGAACAGTTCTTGAATCCGAACAAAATAGTGGAATATAAGATGTAAAGGCGATGCACCAGGCACCGTTATACGTTTCATTTGTCATTGAAATTTTTGCAAAAAAACTGTCCACAATGTCAAGCGTCGCGACGGCAGGCTGATGATTAAAAGTGTAGAAGGACAGCTGTAGGAATGAATTTATTTCTTTTCAAACATAAGAACTATTAATGTTTGTAGGTCAGGGAAAATAAAGACGCTTGATATGGCATTTAAATCAAATAATAATAAGAAGAAGAATAAGAAGGAGAAGAAAAATAGTAGTAGTAGTAGAATAAGAAGACTGTCTGCCAGTGTTTGAAAAGTTTAGGTTCCACAATATTTAAGATTAAGCTTAAAGCACATGTTCGAATGTATGACATATTTTAATTTTTAGACTTTTATGGGTTTTTTGTATACGAAAAACTTGCCCTTTATCTTGCCCTATATTTAAATCCACACTGCCTCTTTTATGCAGTTACTACTATTTAATGTTATTATATATTTATTTATATTTATATTTATATGTATGTTATCTTTAAAAATGTATTTAATTCCAATCGAATTTTTGAATATTATGTTCCACTTCAGTAGTGTTTTTTCATCCATGCACACTCTCATTTTTATTTTAATTTTAAATATTAAGAAATTTCTCTGCGACGTCTTTCGATTTAAAGTATTTTTAAAAAAGTTTATAAAAGCATGCGTTCCACACTTGCTTACAAAGCGCATAAGTCATTCTACATTCTACAATTTTGAAATATAATTTACAAAACCAGTTATAAATTAAAAATCAAGTTATTTATTATTTATTAGTTATTTTATTATTTTTAATTTACTTATTAAAAAAAATATTTTATTTTAAAATTAATTTATTTTGTTTATTAGCTTACGTTCCACTTATTATATAAATAACTGCTGTGACAGTGACGTCGTTTGATTTAAAGTATTATAAAAGCAACTATTTTTGCTTAAGTTCCACAACGAGAATAAGGCAACTATTTTGAATTTTATTTTTATTTAAAAATAACAAACAATAAATTTTAGTTTGTAATACTTAAAAGTAACATTTAAAGCTTATATTCCACAATAACTTTCTTGTGTTGATTTCAATTTAAATTAATTTTATTATAGCTATATTCACTTAAAAAAAAATTTCAAAATGTTTAGAAGTTTTTATTGTTTTAAAAATGGTTTATTTAAATTATTATTATTTTATATATTAAAAACTTACATTCCACATTGTATATTTATAATTATAATTTGTACTTGAAATCAATTTTATTATTTAAATAAAAAATATATATGTGTTCTTTTATTTTCATTTAATTTTTTTCAAAAAATCAACATCTTAAAAAGATGTTCCACACAAGAAATTATATTCAAATGAACATTTTTTTGTTTATATAAACTTGTCAGACTTATTGAATGTGGCATCCAGGCCCAGTGATTATATTTAAATTTTATGATTTAATTTTATTAATTATTTTGCAAAACATCGAAATTTTACTTAATTCCGCATTTAAATAATGGCTTCAAAAGGATGAATTTTTTTTAAACCCTTTCGAAGCCATTTTAAATATCATATTCATTATCCGGCAGTAATAAGCAGGCAAAGCGTTTCTATTCAACATACTAGCCATGGGAAGAGATCCACCCAGGTAACACCTACGACTTCCCAAGTAGTTTGTGGTTTGCGGGCTACCCTTTTTCATTTAAATTGTTTAGTTCTTAAGAATATAAGAACAAGTTTATTGCTTCCTTGTGTTTGCAATATAATCGAAACATTTTTTTTTATGTTTCTGCTTTGTTCCTAGTTCATCGAAAATGTTGATAATCGTCTGATTACAAGCCAGATTTGCAAAAAGTACTCAGCAAATAAAATCATTGTTTCTTTGGAATAAAAATTTTTTTTTATTTTAAATCTAATAGAAGGTAAAATTAATTTCGTTAGAGAAAATTCTTTTGAAAATTCTTTGGGAAAAATATACTTTTATGGATAAAATTTAATTATGTTTTAAATTTTTCCCAGCTTAGATAGTCAAAAGCACCCATAAAATCAATAAATAACGCCAAAACGTATTTGGAGCTACTCTCATTTACGGTACTTCTAACGTACAGCCAGGCACCTTCGACACTCTTTCCCTTACGGAAACCAAATTGCCACTCGTAAATTTCTGCACCCTCGCACTCCTGGAGCCGTTCCACCATGATCCTCTCCAGTATCTTTCCAAATACCGGAAGGTTACTGATGCCCCGGTAGGACCTCGAATTGCTTCTCAGCCTATCAGGTGACTTCAGGAGCACAATAACCCGTGCCTGTTTCCATGCGTCAGGGAAGATGCCTTCGCTTAAGCACTTACCATTCAAGGCTTCCAGGTACTCAGGAATGGACTTCCAGATGGTCTTGCACAACTCGCCAGTCATACCATCTATACCCGGAGACTTTTGGAGACTTATGCTATGCTCTACTTCACCCACTCCCAAAGCCGGGGGATCAACCACCGATAAAAATAAGAGACCTCATCATGCGTCTTGGGAAAAAATGAGTTCAACAGAGCATGAATACAATTCCGTCATTCTGTTAAAAATGTGCTATGTTTATACAAAATCCAATCTTGTTCATTTATACGGACCAACAACTCCTTGTACTCTCTTAAGCTTTCTCTATACCTATCTCTAAGCTGAGACCACTTGCTATCTCTGGCAGCCCTGGCCCTCTGGACTCTGATCCTGAGACGCCTGAGCAACCTTCTTTTTAATGTCAGGTCACGTGTTCACCACCTCACCCTACTACGATTTATCTTACGCCACCTTGCAAGCAAAGTGTCGTTGAGACGTTCAATCCAATTACCTATCAGAGCAATCTGTCGACTAGTGTCTAGGTTTCAAAACACGTGAACCGGGACATTCATGGCCATTTTATAAAGAAATACACCATAAACATTCCAGC
Organism: Tetanocera ferruginea; assembly: GCA_958299015.1. Taxonomy (NCBI): domain Eukaryota; kingdom Metazoa; phylum Arthropoda; class Insecta; order Diptera; family Sciomyzidae; genus Tetanocera; species Tetanocera ferruginea. Next base: position 23,282,590 of record OY282641.1, read on the forward strand.
CGCGAGTACACCATCTTTTCAAATCTAATTGACGATATGCAACCTTATCGTAAGTAAGCACAATTCCTATTAAATTGTGATCACTCACGCCACAAGCCCTAACCTCCCATGTAAGTCTAAATAAACCTAAGGCTATGTAATTGGCCAATGTTACATCAATATGGCTAACTCCATTGGGCCCGTGGAGCGTGTATAGACCACTTGGCTCGTTAATCGCGCTGATGCACCTACTGAGCATCCATTTACTCACTACCTCACCTCTGACATGGTTCCGATATCCAGTGGATACCTCACTGAACCACATAGAAGGTGATGTATTCGCGTCGACGCCTAGGATCAACGGAATGCTACTCTCAATTAGTAGCACCGAGTTCAAGTACGTTAAATACGGTTCAATGGGTTCACTGAACTTGAATATGCGCTTACCAGAAGCATCCTACCAAGCGCCCCCTCCACCGCGACACAAACTACCCACTCACTTACGCTGACAATCATAATTACCTCTGAGATCTATAAAGACCCACATATCTGCAGCTAAACCATTATGCAACCATTGATGGCATAAGGTTACTGGATCAGAGCAAAACTGCTCCCACTGTCTCTCAATAACGGGCCCAGATTACACATTGCTGCATAGTCCCATTTTAGACACGGCGATATTGCGACGATTTTATTCACCGAATTCATTTTTATTTACCGTTTGATTTAATTTTTTCTTGCAACTTCATCAACATCAAAGTTTAGCTATTATAAAAATTACTTGGCTTATTTTATGAGTTTTAAGCTAACAATAAGGTTGTTTTAAACTATTGTTGCTAATGTCAGCAAATTGTCGTGTGTAAAAGATATGGACGATGAAACAATACAACAAAAGAAAAACAAAGAAAATCGCTGAGTAAAATTGTTGCAAATATCGCCGTGTCTAAAATGGGACATATGAAACAATCATGGTATAATAACTTACAAGGTAATATGAAACGTTTCTGTTGGAAAAGACCATCTGTCAAAAAAATATAACAAAAGAGAGAGCGCTCACCATCCGCCATCAGCGTACTCCACAGTTGGCAACTGTTAAGTGCAAACTTGATGCTCATAATTACGAAGTTGCAATTAAAAATAGAAAATTATTTATTTGTCGGTAAAGTTTCCATTGGTATTTGACATTTCATGAACTTGACAACTTTTCTGACACTTCCGTAGAGATTACTTCACTGCCCTATGGGCGCTGTCACAACAGTTGATATAGCTGAATGTGGCCAACGCATATAACAAAGAACAGCTGTTTTTGACATGAACTCATTTATTTTTAGATGAGAAAATCAACACTTGTCAATGCTAGCTTGTAAGTTGTTATACCATGGACGACAATCATTCGCCGAAGCCATGATATAACAATAAGGTACTGTAAAGAGATTCATCACATCGACCTCTAATGTCAAAACTACAAAAAAAAAGTGGTGCTGTATCTTCCAAAAATCATCCATGAAATTTTCATGTTTGTTCTATGTGATATTGACACATAGAAAGAGAAGAAAGAGTAGAAATCTCAAAGTATTAACATGCCCGAATCACTCGAATAAATCAGTGAAAAACTTTGAAATTTTGATTTGCTTGTCATTCGCTTGTCAAATTCAAAAGCACAAGAGGTTTGAAAGTTAATCTTACATAATTCAAGGATGAGAAACACGATGGCTTAATCAAGGTATTGGGTTCTTCAAGACCAAAATCCAAAAAACCTTATATATTGTTTTTTTTTATCAAATGGCCCCCAACGTAAATCCTGGCTACGGCCCTTTTCATATTATTAGGCGTTAACGTTTATTTGTTAAGAGCAGAGCAAAGACTTTAAAAAAACTTGTTCGTGATTTTTATTTTGTTCAGAGTGATAAGAGCGGATTGATCGAGTTTTAGTTTTGACTCATAGCACAACGAGAGTGCTCTCGATGCGACTATATGTGCTCTGTATCAAACGTTCGAGTACGTATATATCAGAGTTCTATCTGCCACACTATATGAAATGAATAAAAACAAATAATCTTTAATTTAAATAAAGGAACATGATAAAAATAAAATCCATAACATAAAATTTTGTAAAAAATATTATTTAACAAAAAAAATACTCTTGAATGACAGCTAAGACATTTGATGCACGGTTTGATTTTTAATTAATTCAGAGTTCTCTGAAGTAACTCAGAGTAGAGTATTTATTGAATGTACTCATGGTTGAATAACAAGGTTGCCGCAAAACGGACTGTGCTCTCTTTCGCTTATCCGAAAGTGTCAAAATCAACTGGCTGTCGAAAAAAAGAACAACAACAACAACAGCTGAAGCAGTTCGCTTTAACATTTGCGGCAGTCGCGCTCTCTGTGTTGCGGCTACTTTATTCAGTGTTCTCTGAATGTACTCCATGCAATCCAGCTCTGTGATCTGCTCTTCTCTCAACATAAAAACGAAAATGCCTTTAGCACGATTTGAGCTTTATTTACCACTGGGTAGACGTGATCAAATATCTCTCAATGGAGATATTATTCTCTTATGAGAAAAACCACTGAGGTACCATTTGTTTAAGAATAAATATGGTAGAGGTTTGCACTTAATAATTTTAAAACAAAACGAGATTTTTTCTTCATTTAAAAAAACAGTTTTAAAAAAATGTATTTTATTCCTTAAAATATTTTTTAATTTTTTGTTTCACCTGCAGGCTAAATTAAATAATTTTTATTTTAATTATTGCTTTTTTGTTAACATTCGCACCCAAAGCTGTTCAAAATCATAATAAAAAACGGCAGACAGTCTTAATTAAAAGCTTGTTCTACTTCGCTATATCCAAAATACTCTGTAAAAGCTCTGTAATGCTAGCTGTATGTAAAGTTATTATGTACTCTCGTATGCGTTAGAAAAATTAATGGCTGCTAACATTTAAACTAAAAATTTTTTTATGCTCAAGATAAGACACCACAAAATTTTATATACAAGTTATAATCATTTTTTTTTTTTTTTTTTTTTTTTTTTTTTGTAATAAAATGTTTAACAAGTTTTTCTGCTTTTAATTAGAAAAAAATACGAAAAACAAAAAAAAAAAAATTGTAAAAAGACGTAGTAGGAAAAGCAATATTTTTAGTAGTAGAAATAAAAGCATGTATAACAAAAATGCGAATATGCTAAAAATTATTTATTATGTTGTTCTAAATCGAAGTTTTCCAAATAATTTAAGTTAGCACGATGTAGCGGTATTAAAAGCAGAACGAACTGTAACGATTTATTCAGTCATAAAGTAGTGAAAAAAAGCTTTCAAAAGACTTATTTATTCAGAAACAGTAATTATACTTATTTGCTCATGAAACACATTAAAAATATAAAGAAAAATACATAACAAAACCAAAATTGAAAACAAAATTCAAAGTATTACGGTGCGCAAAATTTGTGCTTGCAAAATAGTAGCAGCAAATCGCTTAAGTTTAGAGTAAACAAACGAAAAAGAAGAAAGTAGGTAAGTAAGTAGTAGCATTAAAAAAACAAAATTATAATGAAAAATGTACTCAAAATTGTGCTCACTATTAGAATATTATGTGTTAAGTTCAATTTAATGAAAACATATAATAAAAAAAAAAAAAAAATTAAAAGTAAAATTTAAAGATATTAAAAATAAGCAGAAAAAAGGCAGATATAAATGAATGCATGCTGTTTAAAGAAACATTAAAAAGAAACAGCAACATAAAAAATTCAACAAAATTTTGAAAATTTCAAATATTATTTTGAAATGCAAAAAAATTGCATGCAACTAATGTATTTTATAGTTATTTAATAACCGTTAGTTATTATAAAAACACACGTATTTAACTGTAATTTAGTGAGTGATCCATAACATTAAAATTAGTTTTTTATGCAAAAAAAAAAGAAAAAAATATAAAACTTGAAAAAAAAATTCAAAGCCAAAAAAGTGAGGTTAATGAAAAACAAAATTTATTAACAGTATTATTTAGCGTATTAAAAAATAAATGTTCAAATAAACAATGAAGTTATAAACAAAAAAAAAAAATAAATAAAAAAAACTTGCTACACCTAACAGCACATTTTCACAAAATAACGGACACTTTTAGGAAAACACACAAAAAGGCAACACTGCAAACATAGAGTTTATAAAAGCTAACGATTGTGCGGCATATATCGATAGATTTGTTGTGCTTTTAAAAGGCTTTTGTCTTAAACGAATTCTTAAAAATTTTCTTTAATGCTTAAAAATTCAGAGTCTGAAAAGAACACACTAAAAGCTGAGTGTAAAAAAAAAATTAAGCACACACTTTTCAAAGGCTTTTAGTTTTAATCTTACTAAATAGCAGATAAATAGCTTAAAAAACCCAACAGAAGCTCTTAAGAAGCACTTGAGAATCACTTGAAAAGCACTGTGGAAGCACTTGAGAAGCAGTTTTCAGCTTAATAAATAACAAAAATAAGTTCATTCCGAAATACTCAGAACACTTATAATAGCCCATGAAAAGCTCGTAAGAAGCACTTGAGAATCACTTGAGAAGCACTCTGGAAGCACTTGAGGAGCATTTTTTAGCTTAATAAATAACAAAAAATAAGGTCATTCCGAAATATTCAGAACACTTATAATAGCCCATGAAAAGCTCTTAAGAAGCACTTGAGAATCACTTGAGAAGCACTCTGGAAGCACTTGAGAAGCAGTTTTCAGCTTAATAAATAACAAAAAATAAGGTCATTCCGAAATACTCAGAACACTTATAATAGCCCATCAAAAGCTCGTAAGAAGCACTTGAGAATCACTTGAGAAGCACTCTGGTAGCACTTGAGGAGCAGTTTACAGCTTAAAATATAACAAAAAGAAATTCATTCTGAAACGCTAAAAACACCTACAATATTCCATGAAAAGCTCTTAAGAAGCACTTGAGAAGCACTCTGGAAGCACTTAAGGAGCAGTTTTCAGCGTTAAATATAACAAAACGAAATTCATTTTGAAATGCTAAGAACACCTACAATAGCACATGAAAAACTTTTAAGGAGCACTTGAGAATTACTGGAGAAGCTCTTTCGGAGAAGAACTTAACGAGCAGTTTTTCGCTTAAAATATAACAGTAATCGTTAAAGTAACTGATTTCTGTTAATTATTTTAACTATGTCATTGTTCTATACGAATTATTTAAAAAGTTCTTACTTTAGAGGTACCTTAGGCGGCCCCGGTAGTCGACTGGTAAGCGTGCTTGACTGCCAACTCAGAGGTTCCGGGTTCAAATCCCGGTCAGGCCATGGTTCTACGCTTTTACCTTTCTTTAGTTCTTTCCTCCGTTGACTGAATTCAATAAAATTTATTTAATGCAATTAACCATTTCAGAACACTTTTGGAAACTCTAAATTAGGTCTAAAGGAGAAAAACTTCCTCTGTTTCCAAAAAAACTAATGTGAACTGTGTACTTGAATGCAACAGAATTAGCTTAATGCAAAATTGACGAATTTAAAACATGATTTTCTCAATTGCAACAGATGAAAAAAAAATATTGAAAATAATAGACAGTTTTACTCAAATAATAAACAGTCGTCTCTCTTTGTAGATCTTCTCCATTAATTCTTAGAGAAGAAATAGGAGGTCTATTTCCGTACTCACTTTAAGTAACTTGAAGTTACTCGAAAGCGTTTCTTTACACATTTTACCAGCACGAGAGAGAAGAAGAACAAGCTAAATGTCACTTTATCACTTTTTGTCACCCCCATTACTCGAACTTTCTTCAAAAATTTCTTCGAGCACGAATCTCGAGCTTCAGCTGATTGTCTAAGTGTTATTGTTTTAAAAAAATAACTGTTGTGCTGGAAACTTACTTGAAACCGTGTCCGTACTTTTTGACAAATTTTCTCACTTTGACAGAAAATCAAATTACTCTTTATTACACGAACTTTACTTGAAGCGTGTACGTAAACAGACCTATTGTCTCAACTACGCCTCTATCGTGTTGGTGAAATTTAAATATTATTTAAATTCATAAACATTTCAGAATACTTTTGGAAACTCGTAATATGCTCTTAAGGAGAACAATTTACGGTATATCTAAAAAGGTAGTGTGAATTATATTTTCGAATGCAACAAAATTAATTCAAAGCTTAATTGACGAAGTAAAAACAGTATGTTGTCAATTTCAACAGAGAAAAAACGAAAATATTGAAAATAATAGACAGTTCTACTTAAACAATGCACAAGCCGCCTCTTTTTCTCGCTCTCTCTCTCACTGGTTCTAGTGGAGCATAAGGTCTCAACTCCTACGCGCTATCGTGTTCGGTTGCTTGCTGTTTCTTTCAGTAGCCTCCAGTTTTTGCCAAGATGTCAGGCTTCGCGTTCCACCTTTCTCCTCCAAGTTTCTCTCGATCTGCCAGGTGATCTACCTCTCGCGTCGAGTGGGTTCCATGCCATTGCTTTTTTTGCAATATTCCTTTCGTCTTTTCCATCCACAATCACGACAATGGGCGACGAACGACAAGTCTCCAATCTGTCGTTGTAGAGAAATGTCGGGCGGCTTAATTTTTTTTAAGCAGCAACATTTACAGCAGCAACATTTACAAGCAATTATTTTTGTTGAAGTTGTGTGTTTTTGATAAAAGTTAGTATTGTCTTTTATACTACTCGAAATTAAGTACAAACACAAAAACAAGAAGCATTTATTCAATACGAAATAAAATTTAAAAGTGAAGAAATTATTTTTCAACAATTGGCAAGATTTTTAATCAGCAATATTTTTTCAGGTTATTGAATTAACTATAAATTAAGTTATATTATTTAATAAACTCACATAAAAGTTTGCAATTAAAACAAGAATGTAAACAATGGCTGAAGTTTTGTTTTGTCGTCTGTTTTCGTGGCCAAATTAGAATTAAATTGAAGCTAGCTACAGCGACATTCGATGTCGGGCAACAATCTTGTCGCGGTTGTCTCCAAAAGTTTGTCCCATAAGAAATACATGTCAAATAAAAGTGACGTTCGACGCTTGTCGCCCGTTGTCTTCATTGTGGATGGGCTATTATTCTGATTCGGCAGTTCTTCGTGAGTTGTTGTATTTGAAGTACCAAAATATACAAAGAACAATTAGAAAATGCGAGACTATAACTTGAGTTATAGCCGATACACATTAGGTCTGTTCACGTACTTTACTTGTAAAAACTTGCAGGGAGAGAGTAAAAGAAGAATTGAGAAAGAAATATGTACAAAGAGAAAATTAGCAGAAAAAGTACGTGAACAGAAAACTAGTAGAAACTTGCAAGTTAACAACAGCTGATCAAACGAATTGACAGGTTATTTCAACTGCAAAAAACTGCTGCTGTAACTTAATGTTATAAATTGTTGAAATCATTTCTAGTGTCCTAAAAACATTAACATTTATACTTACATTTCCCTCAGCATCATAAATGTTTCTTTTTCCATCCATTTTAATAGGAAATCCACAGAAAAATTTTTGACAGATTGTTTTTTTTTTTGACAAACAGTTTTTTTCAGTAGTTGCAAGTTCTTGCAAGTAGAAATTTTGCTTGCAGAAACTTGCAACTACTTTTTTCCCTCTCACTTTTTTACGCTCTCGTTTTCCTCTCTCGTTGCAAGTTTTTCGAGTACGTGAACGCTTTACTAGTAAAAACTTGCAATAATTGGTAACAATTTTTTGTTACTGAACAAACCTATTGACTGCAAAATGCGTCCACCGACAAAACAAAAACTTGTCGTCTCAGAGATTTGCCGCAGTGTTCTCGACGACTTGATTATAATGAATGCAACAGCAACAATCTATATTTCTGTAAATCTGATGAATTGTTTTTTAATTTATTAACTTACTTTCAAACTGAATTAAACAAAACAATAATCAAAAGACTCACAACGGAAAACGCACAGCTAGCTTGAATACTATTAAAACATAAACGGAAACAAACTTGAGAGTCCTCTTTTGTCATCTGTCAAATAAGAAATAGATTGAAGTCTGCGGCTGCAACAATTGTGGTCGCATCCTCTCTATATCGTGTTGCATTCAAAAATTATATTTACATAAGAAAACATGCGTTCTAGTTTTTGACGTTTGCCGTTTGTTGCATGTTGCAGTCAATGTATATCGGCTATAAAGAGCAACATGGAGTGTATTGAAACTGTCGCAACACAAACGCATGAAAGAAAACGACCAAGGAATGCATGGCATAGATCGGTCACTAAACTCATAAAGTAGTTCACATTTCCGTTGTATATGTACATTAATTTTTTGTATTTTTGTAATTTATCTCATGAACTGTTCCTATTCTCCTCGTATTTGTACTTTCATTTTTTTTTTTCATAAAATTAATTAAAGCCTTTGAATGGCTTTAAAGAATTTTTAAAATTTGCTTTAAGGCATAAAAAGCTCAAACAAAGCTCATAATTGAACTAGCGATATAGGCTGTACTTAACAATTCTTATTTGCATTTCAATTTCTCTAAATAATATTTATGAAATTTCAATAGAACATAGAAACTTTTATTTGAAATAGTTAACAAAAAATATTTGATGAAATGTCAAAAACAAAAAAAAACCAAAAACTGAAAACTCGTCAAGAGGAATGTGTTAGCATTTATTTTAGTAAAAAATCTAAAGTAAAATTTAGCAAATAAAAACAAACAAAAACAAAAAAAAATTAAAATCATAACAGAAACATTCACTTAAATAATAAAAAACAAGTAAAACAATAGGTGAAATAAAGTTTTTTAAGGAACACTAACATACTAACATGACAAAATTATGTCATAAAAATGTAACTTAAAACCGAAATATACAAAATATTTTCATATTTGAGAATCAAAAGTTATAATAAAAATCGTTGTAAGCTTTTTCAAGAGTCAATTTGAGTTGCAAAAAAGTTTAAAAACATATTTTGCACATTTTTAGAAATGATGATCAAAATAATATTTTAAAATTGGGTGCATATTTAGCAACGATTTGTTGTTGTATTTTGGAAAAAGAAATTATTAGGGGTATTCACACTGACTTGGGTAGTTGGGTACGGGTAGATTGAGTACTTTTGATTACTGCGAGCACCCTTAACTGCAATTGAGTACTTTGTAGAATAACAGCTGATGAGAGCTGAGTGACAGCTAGAAAAGAGTTGCCACCATATTATTCATGTCATTTTATGAGCGCAAAATGTAGGCCATTGTACGTGCTTAATTTTGTTATTTTGTATAGGAGTAATTTTTAACGTGACCTTTGTGGCATATAATTATTTGTATCTCAAAAATTTAAAAAACTCATTTTAACACATTTTTCTATTTTATTCACTTATAATTTGTTTACTTTGTTTAAGTTTTTTGTCATTTCAATTATTGCCTACTTTTGGAAAAGGTGGTAACCCATGAAAAAAGTACTCAATCAATCTACCCAAACAAGTCAGGGGTCAGCTTGAGTAGATTGGTAGATGGGTACTTGGGTAAAATGGCACTTTTACAAAAACAAAATGTATGGCAGTGTGAATACCCCTATTATTTTTAAGTTAAGTTATATCAACAAGTGGGCAAAAATTTGGCAAAATATGAGAAGAAATTATGCTTAAAATGTAAATATTTTATGAAGAAAATTTTTAGTTCTCAACAGTTTCATTAAATGAAAAACATGAAAAACATGGGTTAAAAGAAATTTTTGAAAACCTTGCAAATCTCTTAAAACTTCACGAAATTATTATCCCATTGTGCACAAGTAACAGTTGAAC